>MU191770.1:5397-33397 GCA_016904865.1 Pissodes strobi
TATATTACGAGTATATATTTATAAATAAACCACCCCAAAAAGTATCAAGGAATTTTCAATAACCATAAAAGAAATACAAAAGGGGCAAATAAATTGAATATAAAAGATAGGCTTGAACCACCCCTAAATAATATAAACTTCCCCATATGCTCAGAACTAAACTTACATTAAAAAAAGTTCAAATATAGTAAAAGTGAAAGGGTAAAATATCCTATGGAATGCAATGCAACTGGTGGTGGATGTAAAAAAATTAAGACAGATAAAAGAAATTAAATGACTAAATTAATCAAGAAACCTATAGCAATATTTTTACCTCTCTAACGTTGGAGAGTTGCGATACCTGTCTCGGTCTAATAACGTGAGCTCGGAAAGACCCTAGAACCAATGGAAAATAACCTTTAGCGTCATGGCGACTATGTGCCAGAAGGCAGTAAAAAAAGTAGTTCCAGAAAAATCTTACCTTAGTATTAATATCCAGATAAATCGGTTGTGTCAAACACGAATTAGAGACAACCTCTAGATCCCCAGACGGGTAGTATAACAGAAAATACTAAAAAGGTTGTGTCACTCACAACTACACTTCAGCAAAACACTTCCTCACTTCCCAGTAGGTATTTCAAGAAGAAGGAGATCATCGGTTTCAATCAATTTGCCTTTGTAACTACCAAGGAATTAGATAACAAAAAACGTCATTTCAGAAAAAATGGTATTACCAAGAGCAATGATCGAAATGAAGAAATAGTCGATACGAGGAATACTTCTGCTGAGATAATAAACGAGAACCAAGCGCTGTAAAACGACTGCGGAACGAACAACTAATCAGCTAAAATTATTTTTTTCAATAAATAATAGGAAATATTTCTAAACAAAATATTAAATCTGTAAAAATCCCAATCGACAGCAACAATTAATTGAAAATGAAGATGGCCCATTACTAATATGAAAGGCTACCAATCGAATATTACAAAACTTATATCATGCCATTTGAAGAGATAAATATAAAGAAGGTGGAACTACAAAATAACCTCAAAATCCACTAAAACATTAGAAAAGAAAACAAACAATGACGTTTGGGAGAAAATTAAAGAAAAATACACTGGAAAATATGTGAGGGATATGCCCTAAATCCCTAGAGCACTATGAGAAGAAACAACAATGAGCAATATATGCAGAGATCAACAAGTCTTAGAAGAAAATAAGCAACAGGTAGTTTTTTTCAATATTGAAGTGAAAGGCAAATGTAATAACTAACAAATATTCTCGAATTAACAGGTAAATAATAAGGCAGTAGCAGTATCCCAAATCAAATCAATGACTCCAACAAGTTAAAGCCATATCAGCCTGAGATTACAAGTGAAATATTCAAACCGAAAATAGTATATGACTTTGACCGATCTAACGAGGATCAAAGGTAGGTTATTAACTCAGTTCTTAAATACAGAACTGCAAGTAAATATAATGAATATGATATAAATAAGTAATGTTAAACTAATAACAGAATATCTAGTTGTTTGATAAACCTAAGCCAGCCAATAGGTTATCTACTAAAATAGATAGAGTCACAAAGTGCTAGAGGAGACAACATATGAAAAAGGATGGTCAGAATAGCCACCTACGGCCACAACAGTGTTATAAAAGCTAATACATATTATGTATTAATAATCGTATGTATAAATAATTAATATGAATAAATGCTTCAACTGGAAATCTATTAAACTTATTGACAACAAATCAAATTACTGAATTTATAATTAATTAACCGAAGAGGTTAATACTCAGTAATTATTACTACAAAATATAGAAGCTTTTGTTGCTAAATGCAGCATATAAAATTAAATGTATAATCGTTTTTAGATGTTACACTTTTTTGACAGTAAATGCGTGGTAGTTTTTATAAATATTCTTACGCCTCTAAGCAAAAACTCTACTTGCTCAACAATTCTAGAGCCGACCGCTCTCGAGAGCATATTTCTGCATCGATGCAGGAATGAGTTTGACAAATGTCTTTCAAATCAGTTTGAAAGTTGAAGGTTAAGCTTGATTAAAATTCGTAATTTATCACTGATATGGCAACGAATACAAACAACGAAATGGCAAATATGATATACATTTATGGGTTTGCTGATGGTAGTAACTGTTACGAAGCTAGACAAATTTATTCTGAAAAAATTCCCAATCATCAAGTTCCTAATCCTAAATCTCTCAGAAATATCTTTCAGCGTCTTTCAGAATCAGGATCTTTTGCAAAAAGCAAAGTTGTTGGAAGATCGAAAAAAAATAGAAAGGGTGCATTGGAGGAAGTTGTATTTAATGCAATGAAAGACCAAGCACAAGCACACGAAAAATATCTATTCATTTTAACATAGACCGCATATTGGTTTGGTCTATCCTCAAGGAACAGCAGTTGTGTCCGTAGTACATACAACGTGTTCAAGCATTGTTGTCTCAAGATCACCCTCGACGTTTAATATTTTGCTGTTCAATATTTCAGAAAATAGTGCAGAATAACAATTTTACGGCAGACATAATATTTACCGATAAGGTTAATTTCTCGAGTGACTTAATAATGAATTTCTATAACAATCATATTTGGTGTGATGAAAACCCTCACGAAATAACTGAATGACTGTTTCAAGAGCTGTTTTCATTCAGCGGTATTGGTGGGTCTTGTTGGGGACTTATTGATTGGGGTCTTATTGATTGCTCCTTATTTTTTACCAAGGGCACCTACTGGTGCTTTGTATAGAAATTATTTAGAAAATATTTTCTTACCTGAGCTATTTGACGAAGCTCCGATTTGCTCAGAGAATGTGCAGCCTGTCATGTTTTACATCAGCGATTTGTCAACCAAAAATTGATTGGTTGAGGCGCACAAGAAACAAATCAGCCTTAGCCACCAAGATCGCCCAACAGATTTTTATTTCTGGGGCCATCTAAATACCCTAGTTTATAGTGTGCGTATATAAATGGGACAACGCATTATCGCTGGATGTGAACACATGCGTCATACACCCGGAATCTTTTAAGGAGTGCGGGGTTCACTAACGCGAAGAGTTGGAGCGTACCATTACGGCCCAAGATGGTAATTTAAAAAATTTCGTTCAAGTGTTTTTGTTCAGTATTTTTCCTTTAAAACCTCGATATTTTCTTTAAATATTGAACACCCTATATCTCGCGAACGAATGATTTTTCAATACACTTTTGTAGAAAAAAGTTGTTTATTTTGGTGGCATCGAAGTATCACATATTCAGTTTTTGTAAAGTTTTGAGCAACTTCATCTAGCGCCCCAGGGATTCTATCGATTCAGAAATTTGCAAAGTTATCGAGCAAGTATACCTTTTTTGCTTAGAAAAAGTGTAAGAATAAGGTGTATTCATAAAAACGTCCAGAAATTTAGTGTCAAAAAAGTTGGGGCCAATTAAAACAAATAATAACAGCGTACGTAGCGCCCTCTAAGTGCTGCCTAAAAATTAACGCCAAATTAGGATTCCTCACTCCAAAAAAAACCGGTTACTCAATTTTGCATATCATAATATATAGGGTTATTCCTAAGCACGTTCATCTAGTTAAAAGAGCAATTATTCTTTAGGTTATGGCCATTTAATCGATATTGAAGGTTTAATATTTGTATAGTATAGTCAAATTCGACGGAGACACGGGTTGGGGGAGCCTTGTTCCACTATATTACACCTAGGTATGATTCTAGATACTTGTAAAGGTATTTATTTAAGTGAAATGAATTTCATGTCCTTTTTTCATAGGATTAGAGCGTCTTCACTCCTGCTACGCCTATTTTGTGGTATAGATTATGGAGTATTAACCCCTTCGGTTAATTAATTATAAACTCATTTATTTGATTTGTTGTCAATAAGTTTAGTGGACTTCCAGTTGCAGCATTTATTCATATTAATTAATTATTATGCATACGATTATTAATACATAATATGTATTAGCTTTTATTAACACTGCTGTGTAGGGTTCCCAACCGTCCCGGTTTGGCCGGGATTAACCAGGAATTAGAAAGTTTGTCCCAGCAAAAATTTTTCCTTGGCCGGGACTTAAAAAATCCCGGAAATCCTAAACTTAACAATATTCAGAAATTTTCGTTTATACAGCAACGATATGAACTGCGACGACCGCCGCTCCGTCCATTTTGCTATTTGCGCTTTGTCACTTTGTGCACGAGAAGTCGAGTCGTGAGGTGATTTCACGACGATGCCTGTTAAAATATTGTCTATGCCGGTCCTGTACGCGTACGCTACCCAACCCACCTTTGGATATTCAGTCTGTGATGATTTGCATTTTAAGATACATTACAGGCGTAGGCGACTAGGTGAAAATCGGCCTCTCCTATTGGTGGATCCTCATGGTCTTCCGCTCGCTTGACTCACTACGGGGGCTCAAGAAAGGGAAACTAACCAAGTGCTAACCTAAGACGTACCCAAAATCAAGAAAAAAATTTAGGAACATAATCTTAAAATAAAAATAAAAGCAACGGGGTTTGAACCCGGGCCGTCCAGGTGAGACCCAACCATCTAAACCTCTCGACCACGAGAGCTCTTGCGTCAAATTGATTGCATCATAAAGACATATTGTAATACGAGATGGATTGACCAATAGGAGAGGTCGATTTTGACATAGTCGCCTACGCCTGTAAAGGATCTTAAAATGATCATGATTTTGCCATCACATTTTCGAACTTCACATGATTTTTTTTCGAACTTTATTGATTAGTAGTTAGTTAGTTCAAGAGGGCGCCGAATCCTTGTTTTTTAAATGATTTTAACGAATTTTGAGTAAAAATTGGGCGTGGCACCCCAAAATTTTCCTCCTTCGGCTGATTTGCCTACGCCTCGGGCTAGGGCAAGCTTTTTCGTGGAACGAGCCATCACTAAAAAACAATTGTCCCGGAATGGTCGATGCTTAAGTTGGGAACCCTATTGTGACCGTAAGTGGCTACTCTGATCATCGCGTTTCTTATGATGTCCTCCAGCACTTTGTGACTGTGTTTATTTTAATGGATAATATATTGGTTCGCTTAGGTTTCATCAAACAGCTAAAATAAGATAAGTTATTAGTTTAACTTTGCTTATTTTATATTGCAATAATTATATTTACTTGCAATTCAGTATTTAGGAACTGTGTTAATAACCTACCTTCGATCCTCGTTAGATCGGTTATATTTATATACTACTTTCCGTTTGAATATTTCACTTCTAATCTCAGGCTGATATGGCTTTGACTTGCTGGGGTCAATGATTTGCTTTGAGATCCTGCTGCTGCTTTATTATTTATCTGTGAATTCGAGAGTAATTGTGAGTTATTACATATTTCTTTCTCTTCAATAGTAAAAAACTAGTACCTTATCATTGTTGGTTGTAGCTTTTATTAAATGTATTATTTTTTTTCCTTGTCGACTGATATAATTATTGCTACTTTTAGTATTGATTGATAATACTATTATTATTGCTTTTATGATTTATACATTTCGATTTACATATCTGTATTAATTTTAAGTAAACCAAACTGATCACTTCGGATAGTAGTGCTTAGAGTTTTTAGGTGTAATGCATACAGTACCAAGTTTACCCAGATAATTGGTCTCTGTACAATCCTCATATTGTACCCTTAATAATTAATAGTTTTTGTGGTCCTTCCTTTTTTTAAGTTTCATTGTAAGATTGTTGTTATTAAAAAAGATGAAGAAACCAATAGATTGAACCGTAATTTAAGGTTGTGTTTTCTTGCTTAGTAGAACGTGCCTAACAATTCCGCATAACACCAACTGAGCTTTTCCAGTTTAGCTGGCAGAACTGGTGGCGCTCACCAACTCCACACCAGAAGCCGGGATATTGCATACACGACTCTTCGGTGTTAGGTTCGCTTTAATTAATGCGAAAATCATGTGGCAAGGAACATTTATACCTCCAAGAAAGCATTTAAATCTCCTCGTTTTGCGGGTCACTGGCCTTTCGTCTGGCCTGACGCTAATTCTATAGACCCTGTAACTCCAAGACATTTCTGCATTTGAGAACGAGTGCATATTCTGCTAAAACTCTATCTTTTCCTCTTAAAGTGGAGCGCTTTATAATAATTGATGTTTGAAAAGGTCAACGCATAACACTTAAAACTAGCCCTGGATTCAGAGTTTTTGCTTTATGACGTTATAATTAGAACGCCAGTCGGTTTGTGGATTTTTAAAGCAGGACATTCCCGTCGCTAAATCTTGAACGAAATCCTTCTCGAATTACGTCATTATCCTTTAGTACAGTTTTATGTTTCGTTCTCCTAAACCGTGCTGTTAAGAGGAAAGCAGCTACTTTATAGGCAAAACGTAGGCTTGTTGCAAGCCCATTTCTCTGCTACAGCAGAACATCAAAGTTGGAGTATACATATTAGTTATCCTTATTATCACCATCCTTGAATTAATATGTTTTAACTGCTCTAATATATCAAAAGAATTAGTTTGAAGCTGCTAGTTTTTCCAATATTAAAAAACTAAATCGATATTGGAGGTTTAATATTTGAATAAATTTAGCAAAACTAGGTCAATGATAAAATAGCTTCTCCAATAAGATTTTTCGTTTTACCGTCCATAAAATTTCAACTTTAAAAATATATTTTAAGATGAGGCTTTAATTAATCAATGGAAGCGCACCGTTGATAACCCAATAATTGAAATTGTTCTAATTAACTAAATGTATACTTACAGTCGATTTTGAATATAATAGGTAGCCAGTGAATGCTTTATTCAATCACCTGCATATTTTCTATCACAAATTGTTAAACTCAATAATGGTATTGTAAGATTACAACTGATTATATTATTGGCCTTGCTGCATAAACATTTAAACATACACGGTGCCCCAAACTCGATGACACCTTAGTCATATATTTATTTAGAACTGTAGTGGTGATTTGCTTGAAATTTGGAGTGGAGACATAACATCAATTAAACTTTCCCTGTAAAAAATTTAGACATTTCAGTCACTTCTTTTTTAGCCAAAAGGGCGGTTAACTATGTTATCTTAAATTAAGCATGTTTGATTACTAACCCAAACATTTTTATGATATGCATATACCCTCTCTCTACCATTTTTGAGATATTCGCAATTTACTAAAAAAAGATACAAATGAAGTACTTTTGTTAATTAAGGCTTGATATTTTAAAGCCATTTCATCACCGCAACAAAATTGAAACAAAACTTTTCAATAACATGTTTTATTTCGCCTATATTATTACAGCCACTAATATTTTCACCTTAGATCTTAGCAAGTAACCAGTACAGTCATCATAGTTACATCACTTTATGATTCCACATTGCCCTCATTAATTTAACTCTCCAGTAAATCAGCCAGATACACCAAATCGCCTACCTTGCGGTTGAAAGCTTACGCCTTTTATCGAATATCACAATTATTTTACTAGCCCCGCCTTTGTCAGGTTTTTACACGCCTTTTGCGGTCTCAAAAGAGTCTGAACCTTAAACCGCCATAGGTCTAGCCTTCCGCCAACGGAGCATTCGCCATTTGCACTTCGTTAGTCAGACTCGCATGCACCTTTCAACCTGACCATTCGCCCTTGGTATAGCAATTGTATTCAACACGTGTTTTACACCTCGTCTCGCCAATAGGTCAGCAAGCGCCTTGCTCGTAAATGCGAGTCCGTGGTTGGAAATAGTACGGTTGAGTCCCAAATTCGCCAAACGCTTCTCTCAATTTGAGAATCGCCTCAGAAGACCACAAAGTCTTGGTCGCCTTCGTCAGTATATGATTCTGGACTTCCTCGTCCCTTCAATTCCATGATACCGGTTGATGGATGTTAAAAGAGGAAAGAAAGCTAGTGTACAAGTCGCCAGGGCAGAAGTAACTGAACGCTCTTACATTCGCTTGTAGATCGTGAGGTAGACCGTCAATCAGACACGAAAGCGCCTTTGTGCCTGAAAACTCACACCTTTCGATCAGCGCCATTTTATCATGATAATAATGGGTCATGGTTTTGCCGTCCGATTTAACCCTCGCCATCATTTCCTTGAGCAGCTGAGCAATATCATGCACTCTCGGGCACGCCTTCCTACGAGCCACCTTTCCATGAGAGGTCATATTTATCGAGCCGATTAAATCAACCACTTGCTGCGCCTAGCAATTTCGCCTGCATACAATACTCTCTCACATATTTCGATCAGCCATGAATATCGCCCAACTAATCAATTTTGCTCAACCATCTGACTACATTACAGTCCAGGCTGTTAGGAGGATCAATAATATCGCCGCCTGCCCTTGCTGTTAACCACATACAGCTCGAACTGCAAGCGGAGTGCGCCCTTTCATTACAAGTATTCTCTACGGCCTAAACAATGATCTCATCGGATTTTTCATGTTTCCTCTTGCCCTTAGTACCGCCAGTACCAACGATCGCCTTTTTGTTTGTCACCTTTATCATTTCGGCCTCCACAATCTGCTGGATACCAGCTGCCAAACCCCCTTTCAACAGCTTATGCACCATAGAGACTGTTTCGTCTTCCATTGCCGATTCGCCTTCGTCGTGGACACCTTCGCTCAATTCAGGCTCGTAGTCGAGTTCTGAATCGTCACTTCTGCCTTCCTCCACTGGCAATCACTGGAAAAACGTCTTTTAAACACCAATAAATACAGTTACGCCAAAATTCTTACACTAATAATCAGCACACGCACTTATAGTGACTCTCAAAAATTGTCCAATGTCAATCCACTGTCAAGGATAGCAAAAAACGCCCGCCAATTGTTAAGAGTTTTTGTAGCGCCGCCACACACAAAGAAAAGAAGATGCCAACGTGATTCAACTTGCCTAAATCGCGTTTTTCACCGTTCTCCACAACAAATAACACAATCCGTGGGTTATCCGACTTCTGATCTGTAAATAACACTTTTTAATAACACGTTTTACTTCGCCTATATTATTACGGCCACTAATATTTTCACCTTAAACCTAGGAATGCAAGAAAAGTATCGATACTTTGAAAGTATCGATACTTTTAAATTGTATCGAGTACATTTTGTACTCGATACTTTTTCTTCGATTCTGAGTAGGTATCGATTCTTTTTAAGCAGTATCGGTATCGAAATTTTTTTGTGTTTGCGATTGCGAAACAAAACAAATTTCGAAGCTTGGTTTGTATTTGCGTTCTACGTTCAACCAAATTTCAACATCAGCAATCCGCGTTGTGTAAACCAACAACATTCGATATCAATCTATGAAAGCCATCCTACAAACTTTACATTTACAAAATAAAGAGCGTTTTAAGATGTACCGGCGGCGCATGTGGCCATTGATATTATCAAACGACAAACAATACGATATCGGTGATTCCCTCAGATCGTTGATGATTGCTTTTATATTGACACTGACACTAGTAAACTAAGCTATAATTATCGTTTGTGTGTTTGTATAGGGTCGTGTAGGTAAATTAATATTAATATATTTAAATATTGGAAAAAATAGAGGTAAGTTGTCATACTAATGACACAGCTAATGGTTTATGTTTGATATTTTGATATATTTTATTAAGAAATATTTTATTTTTATATTTTGATACTTTCTTTAGTTATTATCATCTCAGAGCGTAAAAGTAATAATTGCTGGAATTACTCTAAAAAGAGAAACCAATTTGCTGTGTATTGTAAAAAGGGCCTAAAAATACATCAAATATACTGAAAGCTTTTGAAGGTAAAAGATAAATATACCTACACTTTTAATCATTTCATTTCCGTATTAATAAAATGTATAGTGTAAGTGTAAAACTAAAAATAAACTTTCAGTGTTATCTTTTCGCGCCTAGCACATTTTGATAAAATGTGGCAATATGGTAGACTATTCTGTGAACTTCCGCTTTGGAGCTGGCGGTGTTCGGACGTGGGAAGGGAGTCTGGTTTTCTAACCTGACTTCGCACGGCAAGTGCACGTGATTCGCGGCAGAAAGCGTTGGTGGCCCCGTTGGTTCGAAAGGGAAGTCGTCGCCGGTTAGGACGGTGTTTAAGGTGTGTCGCGTAATGTAGGGTCGATTCCTACGAAGATTCTTCCAAATTTTTGCACGTGATTACGTGATCTGAAGGAGATCGGGGCTGAGGGCTCTGCAAAGATGGGAAGTATCTCTGACAGCAACTGGTTATATCTGCATTGTGTGAAGCCCCTTTATATAAGATTCTAACCGTGCATGTACAAGATTTAAATGTGTGTGATTGTCCTGCCGGTGGTGAAACAAGCCGTGCATGAATAAGTCTGAGCCTCCAGGAGTACATACTCGACATACTGGGGGTTCTAAAAATAGTATCCCTGTCCACCAAGGTGTAACTTATCTGGGATGGGTTGCCACGCCACAGCTCTAACTAAGCCTGGACAGGGGTCGTTTCTGGGTAAATGGGTAACCGCGAAGCCCATAACTAAAAATTAACTAACTGATAACCTTTTTTTACAAAAAGGTGTGTCTTTCCGAGGTACATTTGCAATAACATTGGGAAAGATTGAGGATAACAATAAAAAACTTTGACAAGTTGTCAAAGATAAAAAATATCATCATGTTACATCTATGTTTACGTTGCGCCATCTATGTCGAAATCGGTGAACCATATGAAGTTCGCGCGGCGCCCTCTATAGGAAAATTTGTCAGCAAAATTACTACTTTTCTATATTTCTGCTTTTTTTAATATTAAAAATATTACGTTAATGTTTATGCTTTTACAGTTTAAATGTCCTGAATTTTTTGTGGTTTCTTGTAAATTTATACAATAAAAGTGTTTTTTTTTAATTATATTTCTTTAATATTATTAGTAGTATAGTTTTTGTCTTTATAAAAGGTATAGTAATTGACATTAGGTTTATTCTAGCAGCGATTTAAACCCAAACCAAACCAAAGCCACGCCATCCGGAGTTTGCGCATAGCGATTTAAGTGTCGCTTATATTGCAATGCGCAAACTCCGGATAGCTTGGCTGTGGTTTAAAATCGCTGCTACAACAAACTCAATTAGAACACTATACACCTAAAGACGGTATGTCAGCTTCCGAAAAATGACAGTTCGTATACTACGTCACGTGTGGAATTTATATGTAAAATACAGAGAAAGTCTGCAACACACTTGACGTCACGTTTTTAATTTTTCGAACGGCTGGCATACCGTGTTTAGGTGTATCGTGAATTAGAATAACTAATACACGAAAACCCACTTAATTCTAAATTATGGCCATTTGTCTCTAAATCAAAATTACACGAATTACATGCCACATTTGTACTCGTACTCGATACCTAAAAGTATCGATACCTATTTTCAAAGTATCGAGTATAATCGATAACATTCCTACAAAATACTCACAAGTACAAAGTATCGATACTTTTCAGTATCGTTGCATCCCTACTTAAACCTTAGCAAGTAACCAGTACAGTCATCAGGAGGCGCGTTCGGGATGCTCACGCCATTCACTCCGTGCATACCTAAAATACTCCAGCCGTTCGGGTAGAGCTTTTCGTGCAAATGGAGTAGTTCTTTTATCGTTCGACTATTACTGAGTGGGGTAAAAAGAGGTTACTCCAAAAGTTCCACCTCGCAGAAGGAAGATATTGGAGTGAGCCTGCGCAGTTTGAGAATCGAGCGAGAAGTTTCATTTTCGATTTTCATTTTGTGCTTTGTTTCTTGAGAATTTTAATTTTGTTTGTGTCATGTGCACAAATTTTGTGGCCATGTGTAGTCCAAGATTATAAAAATATGAAAATAAGTAAATATCCGCATAGTCCTGTTGTAGACGAGGCAGGTAACCCCGTTATATTTGATGGGTCACAGGTACTATGTAACAATACATTAAAAAATTTTGTAATTAAGCAAACATTGTGTCCGAATTCTCTTAAAAAAATACTTTTCCTAAAAATTAAAATTGAAAAAAGAAAACTGCTGTCAGTAATCCGTCGTTCCCAGGTCCAACAACTCCGAATCGTTCGACTATACATTTTGACTCCATACGCTCCAAGATCACGTGCCCGAAAATCCACTCGTACTCCACTCCAACATCATTCTAATACCCGAATCCAGCTATAGTTACATCATTTTATGACTCCACACTGCCACCGCGCGCCACTCGCCTTACAGGGTTGTCACGTCTCCGCACATTCCAAAGTTACGTCACCTATACAATTAGCTTATTACAAAATGTTGGCTACTCACAACACTGATAGGGTTTTGCAAAAAAATCATTTTATACGGGGTGTCTCGAAAAAATGGCCGTGTTAACAGATTTTCTTTTTTACAATAACTGCAATTTTTCAACATAAATGCCCTGCATATAGGTTAAGCAATATTTTTTTCTAAAACACGCTTATTTCAAAAAGTTATAATGTTCCTATTCTTATCTGCCTTTTCTATATATTCATGTTTTAAAGCGGTAATTTATTAAATTTGGAAGATTATACTGTGCCATGACAGATTCAAACAATTTAAACTATTGTGCATGTCAAAATGGAAAGAAAGTTGTGAAAGTTGTTTGTGTTGTGTTAGTTTGATATGATATTTTAAATACCTTTATTATTCATGGAGAGTCTAATGAAATAGTAACATGAACATCTATCAATAATGAACAATAGAAAAGGCAGAAAATTTTAAATCGATTTTGTAAACAATATAAATTAAAATTAACTCGGTTAACAAGGAAAAAAAAGAGTATCGGGAATGCCTTCCTTCATTATTTATTTCTTTTAGTTCGACCTGTTCCCTCTTAGTTCTTGAGCTTTTCTGAAAGGGGCCGATTTTTAAAAGTTTGGTTTTCTCCGACCGGTTTACTGCAGACTATTTGAAGAGATAGTACTTTCTTAGCTGAAGAAGTCCCTTGAGTTCTTGCACTTCCTCCTGGAAGATTTTTGCAGAGCTGCTCTCGAGTCCCTCACGATGCCTTGCGCAGTTTCCGGATTTACTTTATATGAACATTTTTCCTTTTTGTATTATTTCTAAAAATTATGTAAATATAGGTAAAAAAACTTTAAGTAAGCACGAAGGGGAAAAACATAAATCCTGAAAAAAAAACATAAAAATACTATCGCAATATACTTAGTTTTGCGTAATTGGTGTAGAAATTAAATATCTAATGTTTGCTTATTAAATTCAGCAATAAACATAATGCTTTAAATGCGGCCTCTATTTATATTTTTAAAATGTACTTGGCAAGAAAAGCCATGAGAAAATACAAAAACAACCCACAATATAATTTATATTGCAAAAAGGGTCGATTTCCAAGACAAATTGCAACTAAAATTCCTTAATAAAAGTTCTTTGTAGCAGGACATTAAATCACTCGAAAATTATGAACATGCTTCCACCATGTAATAAATTAGCTATCGATAAAATAAAGGATTTATAGCGTAGGTGAGATCTATATTACTGGATAGGTTAAAACTGGAATTTTACTCTATACATCCTACCATAATAAATAACACGTGGTTATTGTAGTAATCACTTTTTGTGTATACAGGCTGCGTTCAGACACTCAGTCATTTGCAACACGTTTTTCTTATTAATTAAAGCAAAACCTAACCATAGCCTAAAGAAGCTATAGCCGCGACACTCGCCTCATTTAGTGGGGTACGGAATCAAATTTTCTCCGTGAAGCTCACTGAAGCGAGGACACTACGCAGTTGGAACTCGACGCCAATCATACGCGCTTACCTGGGCCGGAGTGCAATTAATTTTCATAGGAATTAAAATAGAAAAAGATTCGTTGTTTGGGTAAATAGACTATCGTTATGTGTATATATTGTTTTGTTTGTATGTTATATAAATAAGTTAATGTTTATGTGTTAAAATGGGAAAAGGACGGCAGAGTTGTGCTAGTTAGCTTGTTTATTTAAACTTAAATTTCATCATAACGTATCGGAATCGGTTCAAATGACTAAAATAAATTGTAACTAACTGAAACTAACCGAAAGTTCATTGAAAGACTAACCAAAGCTAGCCAAAAGTAACCATAAGTTCCAAAACAGGCTAAAACAAAAATTACAAAAATTAAAGTAAGTTAAAACTAACCAAAACGAAACGAATTTAAGCGACTAACCAAAAACATTAAGTTTGCTTATAACGTATAGGAACCGATTCAAATGGCTAAAATGACTAATTGGAATTAACTGAAAGTAACCGAAAGTTGATTGAATGACAAACCAAAAGTAACTAACAGCACCAAAACGGACTAAAACGTATCGGAACTGATTAAAAATGTTAGAGTAAATTAAAACTAACCCAAATTAACGGAATATTGGCAAATAACCAAATACTTTAAAATTGATTATAACGTATCGGAACCGGTTCCAATGACTAAAGTAAATTAAAACTAACTGAAATTAACCGAAAGTTGATTGAACGAAAGTAAGTTGAAACTAACCGAATTTTGAGGACTAACTAAAATTAATCAAACACATTTAAATTAATTATAACGTATCGGAACCGGTTCAAATGACTAAAATAAATTGGAACTAAGTGAAAGTTACCGAAAGTTGACTGAATGACTAACCAAAAGTAAGTAAAATCACCAAAACGGTCTAATACGTATCGGAACAGATTAAAAATACTAAAGTAAGTTAAAACTAACCCAAATTAGCCGAATTTTGGCGTCTAACCGAAAGTAATCAATAACTTTAAAATTGATTATAACGGAACCGGTTCAAATGATTAAAATACATTAAAACTAACTGAAATTAACCGAAAGTCGATTGAACGACTAACCAAAAGTAACTAAAAGCACCAAAAGGGCTAAAAGATATCGTAACAGATTAAAATTATTAAAGTAAGTTGAGAGTAACCCAAATTAACCGAATTTTCGCGACTAACCTAAATTAATTAAAAACATTTAAATTGGTTATAACGTATCGGAACCGATTCAAATTACTAAACTAAATTAAAACTAATTGAAACTAATTGAAAGTCGATTGAACGACTAACCAAAACTAACCAATAGCACCAAAAAGGGCTAAAACGTATCGTAACAGATTAAAAATATTAAAATAAGTTGAAACTAACCAAAATTAACCGAATTTTGACGACTAACTTGAATTAATTCGATAACTAAAATAAATTGAAACTACTTGAAAGTAACCAAAATTTGAATTGACAGACTAACCAAAACAAACCAAAAGTAACTAAAAACGCCAAAACGGGCTTAAACGTATAGAAATTGTTTAATAATAATATTAAGTAAGTTAAAACTAACCCAGATTAATTCAATTTTGGCGACTACCCTAAACACTAAAATTGGTAATAACGTATCGAAACCGAAAGTAATCGATAGTTGATTGAACGACCCAATTTTGGCGGCTAACCAAAACTAACCAAAAACATTAAAATTGATTATAATTTATCGGAACCGGGTTCAAATGACTAAAATAAATTAAAACTAAACGAAAGCTGATTGAACTAACCCAAACTAACTAAAAGCACCTAAACGGACTAAAACGTATCGGAATAGGTTACAAAGTTTAAAGAGCCCAAAAATAATCGAAAATTAATAATATGGAAACATTCATAAAATATATAATGTATACACATTTTATAGAAATAACATGTTTCTAATTTTTTTATTAGTCTTACAACCATTTCATCATTTAGCCAGGTTGATTTTAGTTTGAAAATATTATTGAATTATATTTCAATATAAAAGGGCTCAAAAGAGCGGGACATATTTTCCGATTTTCGAATTCTTCTAAAAATTCTAGATAAATTTCATGTAGTATGTCGAATAGCATTCCTTCCATTTAAAGAATTTGATCTGTTTAACTTAGCGCCAAACAATTTGCATCTTCTTATCTTAGTTATTTAGTAATTATCTAGATATACGAAATTTTCGGTTTGGTGGGGAGTATTTTCCAGGTTGTGGTTATGTGGAAGATAAGAAAGTGCAAAACATTTCTTTTGACAATAACCAGTTCGGATTCTACAATAAAGGTGTAAGTCTCAAAAACATTGTTTTTGCTGGTTGTTTCTCGTAAAAGTCGATCGTTATCCAGATATATCCATTATTTTAGATTTGATCAGCACCTTGATCTCATTTTGATTCGCTGTACCTTTTTTGGTTTTAAAAATACCAAGGTAAACAAAAAAGCAAAATGTAGGGTTAGTACAGTAGCCAAGTTTCTTCTAGATTACATATAAAACAAAACACCAATAATTTTCTGACATAAAAGCCTACTCTATATATTTTTTAAATAGAACACCCTGTGTATTACTACATTTTTGGATTCTCTAGTGAAATCAAAACACATGTCGTGTATAATATCCTATACCTATCTTTAGCTGTTTACGAAATATTGACAGTTGAAAGTCGGGCATTTTGACATTTTGACAGGCTTTAAAATCTAAACCGCACGAAATCAAAGAAAACGGTTTGCACATCTCTATCTTAGGTTTTCATGAGCTATCGAATGACAGCGGCTTTCAATTTAACCGAAGGCTTAAAAGTTCCGCTTAATTTTATTCGCGGGTTAAATTCAAAGTTACTATCATTCGATAGCTCATGAAAACCTAAGACACGGTTTGCATACCGTTTTCCTTGCTCCCGTGCGGTTTAGATTTTAAAGCCTGTCAAAATGTCAAAATGCCCGAGTTTCAACTGTCAATATTTCGTAAACACCTAAAGATAGGTATAAGATATTATACATGAGATGTGTTTAGATTTCTCTAGAGATTCCAAAAATGTAGTAATATACAGGGTGTTCCATTTAGAAAATATAGAGTAGGGTGATATGTCAGAAAATCGTTAGTGTTTTGTTTTATATGTCACTTAGAAAAAACTTGGCTACCAACCCTACATTTTGCTTTTTTGTTTAACTAAATGTTTGGTACTCAGTACCAAACACCTCGGCAAGCAGTAGTACCGTACTAGCATTTTTTTTATAGAAAAATATAGATCGTTCAAATTAATGCGATCCGTAGCTCGAATAATCTGGCCTTGAGAATGATGCGGAATGCATCGAAACGTTGGCATTTGATTTAAAAGCTTAACAATAAAGTCCAAACAAGCTGAAAACTGACTTTTAATTAAGATATTTCTGGACGAAAACCACATTACATAATTCAAACCTAAAGGTCACCAGAAAAAAAAATAAGATTGTTGAAATCGTCAATCACTCGCAAGTGTAATATAAAAATGCTAAATTATCGCTTTAGCCAAATATAATTAAGTGAATTGGAAAGAATTATTACTTATGTATTTGAAAAATGAAAAGATTATTGAAAAATATGCAGGATGAATAAAATATTTTGAGATCAGAAAATTAATAGCACTTACCGAGTCAAACGTTCTCACAAAAGTGAGACGACCTTCCCTTCAAAATTTTGTACGTTCTACCTATTCTGATTTTCAATGCTCTCATTGGGCAATTTAAATCATGTGACAACCGCTATAGGAAAGCCGGCGTCAAACTAAGTAAACACTCAACATACACTAAATGTAGCAATCTATTGTAGATTACATGCTTAAATTACAGGTATTGAACAACGTACTACGTCCTTCAATTACCAACTATACGAGATAAGCCCGTTTCCAAACAGATGGCACTCACTCAAAAAAGAAATCTGCAATGACACAAATCCGAAAATTATGGATATAAATCTGCGTACTTGTTCTCCTTAAATAGTTACTTGTGCGAAATATATCCATTCACAGATAGGTGTTATACCGAACATTGAAAACCATTGATAAATAGAAGTAGAGCGGAATAGACTGAAATTTGATAACTTATCTAACGAGGATCAAAGGTAGGTTATTAACTCAGTTCCTAAATACAAAACTGCAAGAAAACATAATTATTGTAATATAATTAGGCAAAGGTAAATTAATAACAATATCTTATTTTAAATTGTCTGATAAATCTACGCGTGTCAACATACCATCCACCAAAATAAGCACAGCCACAAAGTGCTGGAGGACATCATAAGAAAAAGGATGATACATATTATGTAATACTAACCGTATGTATAATGAATAAATGCTGCAACTGGAAGCCCACTAAACTTATTGACGAGAAATCAAATAAATAAATTTATAATTGATTAATCGAAGAGGTTAATACTCAATAATTCTTACCACAAAACATAGAATCTTTTGTTGCTAAATGCAGCATATGAAATAAAATTTAAAATTTTGGCAAAATCAGACTGTTACACATTATAGATACACCTTTGGAAAGCAAAGAGGGATTTTAAATCCTACGTGCGCCTTTAGCAGTTTTAGATTAAGGCTGTGTGCACGTGGAAATAGATTAAGTTGAAGACTTTTGTATTTCGGGCAAAATTCTTTTAAATAACAATGCAGAGCGCTTTCGGCCCTAGGCCATCATCATTGATTCCTGAAAGCAAGGAAACAATCTTGTTTTGCATATTCAATCGATTGTTGAAGAATTTGTTTGAAAATTAAAGTAATGCAAGTAAAAAACTTTGAAAAGTAGTTTGGTTGTGTACTTACTTTGTCGAGAACTAGCGCAGCCGAGTCGAAACAATCAAAAAATCATGGACTACAAATAGGTTAAACATTAAAAAATTAAAAAATTACATCACATTTTCTAAGGTGTATGTGCGGCTACATCTTTAGCGACTTGATTCTTTGCGGAGTTTGAGGGGCTTCTAAATTTCCAGATATGTGTAAATTTCAGATATTCATTTAGACATATGTCGATGACAGTTGGGCTCGTTGGCGGGAGATTTGAATTTATATTGAGATAGGTTCAAATTTGATTTACAAATAAGAGCTGAAAGCAAGACTCAAAAGGTGTGTGGAAAAATTATTACTTCAAAAATCCATGAAGGCGAATTCCAAAGGCTGGAATCCATGAGCGGGGTCCCTCGGAGGGGGGTGACTAGTTGGCGCAAGTTGTCAACATGGAGGGATATTACTTTAAAGTATTATTGAATGTTTAAAATTTTGTTAGAAAGCTGTTAAGAATAATATCACTCCCTGTTGACAACTTGGGGCAACTAGTCCCCTTCCGAGGTACCCAGCTCATGGATTCCAACCTTTGGAATTTGTCCTCATGGATTATTTGAAGTAATAATTTTTCCACACACCTTTTGAGTCTTGCTTTCAGCTCTCATTTTTAAATAAAATTCGAACCTATCTCAATATAAGTTCAAATCTCCCGCCAACGAGCCTAATTGTCATTGACATCGACATATGTAATTTAGATGCCCTTCAAAACCCGCAAAAGGTCAAGTCGCTAAAGATGCAGCCGCACATACTCCTTAGAAATTAAAAAAATGGGTTTAACAGCCCCCTCTTTCTGTGATGTAATTTTTTAATTTTTTAATGTTTAACCTAAGTGTAGTCCATGATTTTTTGATTGTTTCGGCTCGGCTGCGCTAGTTTCTGACAAAGTAAGTACACAACCAAACATCTTTTGAAAGATTTTGACTTCCATTTCTTTAATTTTCAAATAAATTCTTCAACAATCGGTTTAATATGTAAAACAAGATTGTTTCCTTGCTTTCAGGAAACACTAATGATGGCCAAAAGCCGAAACGCTTTGCATTGTTAATTAAAAGGATTTTGCACGAAATACAAAAGCCTTCAATTTAATTTAGCAGTTCTGTCGCCCCGGACAAAAATATGCCCACGTGGCATTTAAAGTTTGGCGGCGCATCCGCCTTTTCATCAAGATTGGACTCTTTTTCACGTTTATAAACGGTACAAAAGACTTTGTAAAAAATATTTCATTATAGGCAGAAGACAATCGATGACACAAATCATGTATATTCGACCATTCTTATTAATAAAAGTTCAGTCTAAATCGTCCTTTTTTGGTACAAGTTTCGCAGGGGTAATGGTAGCAATTTATCAACTTTTCGTTAAAAATTATGTCGGTTTAGGGATTTTGGGTGTATAGTATTTAATTTTACAACACATTTTATATTTTAACAAATAACTAGGAGGAGAGAGTAAATTTGGAGATATTTGGAAAAAATTAAGTACATTTTTCAAATTCACTAACATCATCAGGACGGAGTGTAAAATTTAAAATATGATGTATGTTGTTGTTTGGATATTCGTGGACAAAGAATCGTATTTTACTAATATTTTTTGATATGGCTTTATTTTACCAAATTACTTAAGTTTACGCCCTTTGGCGTGTTGAAATATTGGTTTTATGGCATAATACGAGTATTAAAGGATTATAACAAAACATTAAATAAATATTTTGTATGTTTTTTATAATTATTTTATATTATGCCATTGCGGGGCTGTAAAGAATTATTTTTCTTTAAATATCCTGGTGCGGGCCCTATTAGAATTATTATAAAGGAGAATTCAAAGGATCTAAAAGTAATCAAATGTAGTCTCCCCAGATCCCCAGACTTTCGGCGCACCACGTAAAATTAAAATTATTTGGATCTTATAGTCTTATAAATTTATTCGCCAGTTCGCACGCTTTACGAAGTAAAGCATAGATAGAAACCAAAATAATTGGATATTTTCATATCATATTCAGTATGTGAAATGTCAAATTCCAATCGCCATTATTTGAAATGAGATACGAGATATGCTATTTGAATTATTAGACGGCCAGAAGTATGGGACGGATGAACATGCAAAAGCACGACAACTTAGTAAAAGTTAGTTAGACAGTTGACACTTCGGGACCAGATTGGGGGACGAGGAGGGTGGGATTTCGGAAGACGAGCATCCTACGAGGCCAAATGTCGCGGACAGATGAGTTCTCTACTGCACAGTCGTGTCACATATGAACAGAGACAGAGCAAACTGAGCCAAATAATAACAATCCTGGAAACGACAGACTTGGACCACGTTCCTCCGGGACTGGATTAAGGACTTGAACTGAATAATCGTGTCTCTGACACATTCGCATCCGGGCCTATGGGGATTGTCTATAGGCTTTTCCATGTTTCAGACACGGAGCTTTCCTGCCAATAGAAAAAAGATGTGTTAAAGACGACACAACTCAATTTTCCGCCCGGATGCTTTCAAGACATTTATATACTTTTTGACGAGGATACTAAAAGTTTTCCGACTAATTTTTCGCCTCGAAAACGTTTATATTTATTAGTCTTGATATCACTCTCAAAAGTTTTAATGAAAAATAGAAAATAGTTGTTTGATCAAAAGATGCTAAAGTAGGAATTTATTTTGCTTTATGCTTAGTACTTTTAGTTATTACTAAAGTTATGATCCAATCCAAAATAATTGGACATTTTAATACTTGTTCGTTTTATAATAATTATTTTTAGCATCTAACTTAGATGGTTTTTCTCCCTGAAATATACACCGATTTAATTGGAGAAGTGAGGAATAAGGACTTACTTCCAGCTAAATGTACATTATCAGTTCCAAGATCCGCAAATAAACATTAGATTATGTGAATGTTATTTCCTGCAACGCTGTTGTTATAGCAAACTAATGAGTTTACTTCCTCGATAGGGTAGAAACGATAATCTCGAGCCTAATGTCGCTGAATTTCAAACAATAACGATGCTTTAGTCTGTTTGTAAACTAGGCTTCAAGGTATATCTGGGTTTAATTATCTATCTATTGATCTGAACTCGGGAAAGAAGGGTTGCTTCATTAAGTACCCTTGACTAATGTCTAAGGGTCAAAGGCAGAGCCTTATCCCATTATGATTCATACCATCTGCAATGTTATAGAGATGAACAAAGATACGACTAGAAAAATTAAGATGATTAATAAATTGTTGGAAATTAAGATTATCGGAACTGTTTTTGCAAACCATTTTTAATTGAAACTAAGCAAATAAAGGTTAATCATTATAAAAGTTAGGTCGAATACTAAAGAACTTTAGGAAACGACCTAACGACTTTATTTTGATAGTTATATACTGATTAATGTAAAGAAAGGGTGTTAATTGAATAATTCCTAGAAATTATTAACTAATAATTACGTTGATTAATTTAAATTATATGTTCATCCAAAACAAAAAGCCAAATAATTTCGAACTGTCAAAAACTAATATATGTAATTCCACTATTTTGATTTGAACTTTGAACTCTGTATAGTATTGCATTTAACCCAGCTTTAATTATTTATTTTCATTATGTTCTTGAATTTAAATAATTAATTATTTTCAGATACGTTAATCTTAATTAAACTCCACCTATGAGATTATTTGTATGGTGGCAGGTTACGTGGTTAATTGTGACCTGTTTAATTGACACTAATTATATTTTAGATGTGCATTCTGAACTTACCAAATAAAATAAAAGTAAATCTGGATTGGTCAACACTAACCTATTTGAGGACTGGTTCTGCACATTAGCTTTGCTCTATAAAATCTTACTTGGCAACAATTTGGCCAGCAATATTTCGGTACAAGTGATATCATTATAGGAAGAAAATAATATAAAATTCATCTTATGGCTGTCGTAACCTGTCCAGATGGTAGTTATTTTTGCGAGCGGTTACAAAAACTTCACCTATAGGGACCTTTTAGGCAGGCGACAAGTTAATTGGTTTTAGTGGATTCGCTTCACCTTTGTATTAAGAAAGTGTTTATCGGCGGCGTTGGTCCATAAAAAAAGACTTCTTAAAAAATTAGAATACATGAGATTTATTACATCTGGGTGTTCTAGGTTTACAAATTCTACTATACAGTATATCAATTCAATCTTAGGCGGTAAATAGTATAGATATACTGGCAGCAGGAAGTATGTCGGTCAAATGTTATTATGGTTTTAAAATACACATAGTCTAATCAGTCACTGACATATTAGAGTTAGCTAAAGACACTATCTGCTTACATATGGTCACTAAGATCACTACACACATTGTTTGCAAACGAGTGGCCCTTCCGAATGTACGAGTTATGGCTCTAACTGTAGTTAATTTCAAACGTAATTTACGGGATCACTGATAGTCAATTATTATGAGTTGCAGGTCTGAGTACGGTACTGAGACATGTACCTACTTTCGATGCGTTTCAGAAAGACTTTTCACTAAAGATATGAAATTAATTCGCACTTTAGTCCATTTTGTTTAAGAGAAGACTAACAATTCAAAATAACTTTAGCAAGAGACTGCGACACGTTTTTCTGATTGGAATTCAAAGATTTTTTCCCCAATTAATTTAAAAAAATTAACCTAACCCCGGCGAGTCGCGTTACAAAGCCCGGAATCACTCTCAAAAGAATATATAAATCCCACCATAGGATCCAAATTAAAGTTACATTAAAATAAAAATTCGGTTAGACAAAATGGAGTAGATAAGATATTGGAAAAACAAATGGCGTTATATGCACAAAAAATGGTAACACAGATAAGCAATCAATTTCATTAATTTAGGCAAAACAGTAGCGATATTTACCTCAAACTTAGACGTGAGGGTTGACTATGAGAGATCCGACGGTCTCGGTCTTATGGGACGAACGTGGAAGCCGCTATAAATAATGGAAACAAAAAAAAAATAGCATCATGGCGGTCACGCGCTTCACAGGCCATAGAAAAAGAAATCCAGAGAAAATCTTTCCTAGCACAGCATGTAGAGCCCGAAAAATCGGTCGTGTTAAAATACAAGCAGAAACAACACAATAGATCCCCTATCAAAAAGGGTTGTATTATAGCACAATACTAAAACGTGAAGTTTCCAGCCGCACTCGCAAACGTTCCTCTTACGTTCCGATCAAACTAGTGAAAGGCCGTCCACTCCTTTCGTCAATTGGCCTTCGAGATTCGATGCTGTGTCACAAGTAGTGAGGGGCGGAAATATGCCGAGTGATTCGATCCAAGGAATAATTCGAAGATATTATGCGACCGAGGTCTCGCTTGTCATGATGGCAACATGATGGCGGAGGGCACAACTAATGCATTAAAAACAAGGGATTCACGAAATAATAGAGAATATTCCCTAACAAAACGATAACCCTTTAGCAATTCGAATCGACAGCTGGCATTCACAACAAGTGTAGCATTTTTTGCAGGCTTCACGAACAACATTCTGAAAAATATAAATCGATTCGCTGGCTGTTCATGATAAATAAGATACGGATCAAACCAAGTTATCCTAATAATATGGTACATCGTTTATCAACTAACATAAATAGTCACAACGAATTCTAAAGGCTAATACAAATATATAGCTATTCTATACCTAAAATATAGTTAATTCATATTAGGAAAGTAGCACTTTCAAGAAAATCAAATTAATGAATTTAGAATTAATAAGCCAACGCGATTGCATTTTCAAGCGAATTGTTGGCAAGGCCAATTAATAAATTTAGAACTAATGAACCGATGCGTGCAAAATACGGTATCCTATTCCCTAGGTATGACATATAAATAAAATTTTAAAAATTAGCAAAATCGAACTGTTACAAGACTTTAGCAGTTTCAAGATTAGAAGTTTACTGTAATACAGACATTTTGAAGATATGATTCTTAATGAGACAATTTTCCTTAGGTCTTCAGCCCTTATTAACGGAGAATAACACTTTAACTTTAGAACTGGTTCACTTAGACTTAGAAATCAGAACTTAGAAATGTAGAACTTGGAGAACTAGCTGACTAGCTGACTATGTAGGACTTTTACTGTCGAAGAACTCACTTTGTGGTGTTGAACTCTCTGGTTTTTGTTGGAGTTTCTACTTTTATAATGTTAATTGGTGGGGTCTCCGGAAAAAAGGGTCTAAAAGGAGGAGCTGGTCGAGATCCATGATGGTTTCCGATTATTGCCTCTGTCAGGGTCTGAGTAAAGGTATGGATCCTTTGTTCTGTTACCTACCGGAAACGCTGGCCATCTTGGAAGGGGTGGCCCGTGCGTGGCTGCGCGAGTCGCGGACGTGACACCCACGGTAGAAATGTAGGTCCCCGAAAAGCTAGAGCCAATGAAAGGAGTTTCGTATACTCGGTAGGGTTAACGTGGCCGCTATAAGCTAGATGGAGACAGGCGGCAGATACCCTTTCGCAGTCTATTTGCCTCTGAGGACAGGGATTTCGGGGCTCCCGCTTGCAGAGACTGAGATTGAATTTTAGCAAAATAGGCTTAGAAAAGCGTAGTTGAATTATTTTAAATAGCGGGAAATTCCCTACGTTACAATGGCCTCCAAAGAGTACACACTTGACTCAGCCCCTGGATGTTTCCTTGTTTCGGTCAATTAGAAAATCTTGGCCTAATGTTTTACGTATTTGGAAGAGGAGAAATAAAGACGTCGCTCGGAAAGTTGTTTTTCTGCGGTGTCTCAATCAAACCATAAAAAAGTTAGACGCGCATAACGCTCAAAACATTCAATCTGGTTTTGAAACCACAGGCATATTCCCTATATGCAGAGATTAGATTCTGAGAAAATTACCCAAAAAGTCGTTACAAACGAAGATTCCGAAACACAAGCTGCTCTTGCTTTAAGAACATTCGATATGGGAAGGAAAGTCCCGCAGAAGAAAGAAATATTCAGGCAGGAAAAAGTATCTCACTTCAAGAAGTTCATGAGGCCAGACCATCAAAAAGTGAAAAAGAAACCTTAGAATCCAAGACGGGTACGGCTAAAAAGAGGGAAAACAGACAACAGAAAAAGCGGAAAAATCGCGATAGGATGGATGGGAATAGCTATTAAAATAGAAACGTCCTTGATCCAGGTGTTTAGTGATATGGGATCAAAAGACGGACCTTTCCTTTACTCAGATGATGGAATTCAAAAGCGGAGGTTGCTAGTGGAAAGCAAGTATCATTGCAGATGGAAGAAGTTGAAAACCTCGATTCAAGGTCAGAGACTGAGAGTGGTGAAATAGAACAAAGACATTGTGATTGAAGAGCTCAAGATTTTGAAAAATATTCTCAAAAACTTTGTAGCCCAATTGTTACTAAGAAATTTAATTTCTACATGTACTCTTACTTGAGAGAGCATGCTAAAATTCCGAATGCCTTTATTTTCCACTGGGTTAAGTGGAAGAAAAATAAATTAAAGGAAAATTGCTAAACCCGATCTTTCTAAGAAGAGGAGTAATACATTTTCCAGGTTTAAAGTTGTGAAGAATACTTACCAACTTTCTTTTATTTGTCTCAAGATGTTTAGTTTTACATAGAAAGTATTTTTATTTTTGTTTTTGAATGTTTTTGTTTTCTTAGTTTTTAGTATTTTCGATAGGTTATCTACCTACTTCTTTACCTCTAATTATCATTATAAACGGACCTGGCCACTTTCCAAGATTGTATACGGAGAGGTTATGTTATTATAAAATGTTTCCTTATGTTATTCAGCGAATGTATAAATAAACATTATTTTTTACAAATATAATAAAAGTTTTTTTGGCTTTTTTATTCTTCATCTCACCCTGTTGTGCATAGAAATGAATTTAACAGCGAATTTCGGCCATTTTTCAAATTACACCATCGTGGTATGATTTGAAAAAAATTCCCTTTGAAATGTTTTTTCTCCACAGGGAAAAAGGGATTGTCGAGAGTGTCATCAAGTCACCCAATTTTACGAAAATCGTTTTGGCTTAGGTCATTTAACCAGATGTTAAATCAATTCAAAACAAAAAAAAATCAAAACGTTATAATTGTTCATGTTAAAATACATAGTGCTTACATATGTTATGGCAACGTCATGAAATTAAGATCTGACAAATATAATATATTAAAAAGCACAGGCGCGTATTAAAAATCGTATACCCGTCAGATACAACGTCCAGAAATACACATTTTGATGAAACAATCACATTTAAAACTCATAAACTGGATTTTCAAGCAAAACTTTCCTAACTCCAGCCTTGAAGCATTTCACTGACAAATCCCTTATACCATCAAGGAGAACATGAAATAATTTTATTACCAAGCACCCTGGGGCATTCCGATACATCTTTCACTGGCGGTAAGCCACCACTATATTTTATTTTTACGTTGTGTTATGGCCGTGAACCTTACCGTACACCATGTAAGTATCCCTATTGTTTTTAGATACCGCAGGTTGTCTAAAATATATTGTGAGGACAGTGTTAATATATCCCCAAACCATACAGGACTGAGGCACCACTGAGCCTCTTCACTAATTGCTCAATATGGGCATTCCACTTGAGTTTGTGGACTCCAAGGAACTTTGTGGCTGTTGTAACCCCGTTCACATCAACTAGCCTTCTAAGAGAAAACAGCAACTAGACTGTCTTGGTCAGCTCTCAGGTTAGGCAACTTCCAAAAATGATCGGACACAATGAACTGCGAGCAGACTTTTCTACATTTACCCGATAGATAGGCACGACGGATTTATTGGGTCAAAGGTGAACCCTCCGCAAACAAGAAAAAAAACCTTTAAAACAAGAACATATTCAGAGCTTCTACTTAAAACAAAGAAAGAAAAGTCAATATTTTACCTGACAGTTTTTCTTTTTAAATCTGCTAACGCTGAAATCAGCTAGCCTGTCCCGTAACCGTACCATTTATGTGAAATCACAAAATAGTGACGCATAAAAGCAAAAAAGGAAACTCACCTGCGAAGAGGAGAGTGATATTTCCTATTTACGGACTGAGTCAAGGCACCAAGCAAATATTGCACTAAAAGTAGATAATGCTTGAGGCTCGAAGATAGGTGCAGTGGAAGAACCTACAAAAGTATTTCAAAAAAAACACTGCTAACGCGACACCACACACTTCTAATCCCAATGGCCGACTTCTTAAGAGTGTTCTTCATTCGATTTCTGTCGAAGGAAGGGAAGAAAGAAATTTATGCTAACCCAAACACCACAGGATATTCTTTTCCAAAGTCGTAAGGGATTAGTTTTGCTAATCCCCTATGAGCTATATGCTGCATGTCACACATAGGCGAGGCTTCCCTGTCAGTGTTTTAAACAATCACCCATGATTTTAACCTGACAGGTCCTACCCAATATAAATAAATATCCTAGCCACAAAGAGGATAGTTACTTAATTATTTCTCCTATTACATCACTTAAACGTGTTTGCTAATTAACGTCACTCACTGACTTACTTCATGCCGATGCTGTGGTCCATGCGACTTACACATTCGACAGAACCATTTAAAATCCATGTTTT
>JAEQML010056728.1:0-33394 GCA_016904865.1 Pissodes strobi
TTTTAACGATATCTATGCAATTGCTCAAATAATTTATTTTCGGATAATGAGACAATGTCATCTTCATTCCTGCCTGCGCGCCATGTCTTCGTGATGCAACCAATCGTTTGTATGTGCACTGGTGGTCTAGGGATTTGCATGATTAGCCTTCGCTTCGGCGACTCGAGTTCAAACCCCGTCGGTGTTTTAACAAACATTTTTAAGGTTATATTTCTAAACTGTTTTTTTCTTGTTTTTGGGTATGTCTTGGGTTAGATTGGGTTAGCACCTGGTTAGTTTCCTTTTCTGGAGCCCCCGTAGCGAGCGGTAGCGAGCGGAGGGCCATTCGAAAAGTGAAATATGCGAAGGAATGAAATGATATTGTCGGAGTATCGTCAAGTAAGTAATTTACCTTACTTGAAGTAATACTTGAAGCGCATCAACCATTGTAAGCTGAGAATATGAAACTCTTATGTAATATTGACGTAAATATCTAAAAATATAATTTGCTTATCTAGACTTCGACCTGACGAACTGATCAATAAGGTCAAGGGCAGCTCTCCAAGCAACTTTCAGAAGGAAACGTCTACACGATCGATGAGCATAAGGGACTTCTTTGGGAGATGAAGTACTATACAATGAACTCCTTCAGTGAAAGAAGGACTGTTCGCGTAATAAAGAAAATCAAGTATTAACATAATTAAGGGATTTGCTTAGAGCTCAAAGCAACCAACATTTACAGGCAAAGAAAATAGGACGTAAAAAGAGAGAACAAATATTTAACTTGATGTTAAGGGTTTTTTTATGCGCTATAAGGCTGAAATTAGCTTGGCTGCCTCAAAAAATTGACGAGACAGAGCAAGGAAAATTAAAGAAAAATTAGTTCCATCCACGTGTAACAAAATGGCGATGCATAGAGAAAACTAGCGACTCACCGGCTACGAAGACAGTAGAAAATTTCAGTTATGGAACGGATCCCAAGCACCGAACAAGTAATATACCAAAAGTAATAACAGAAAGACCGCCTGAGACTTAAAAATGGGTCCGGTCGAAGATCTCCCCAAGGTATTTCACAAAACTAATCTACCGCGACATGAACAGGAGGGGAAAAAGGTCCTTGAAAACTATAACGCGATTAACAAAGTTAAATCCCCTCCGATTTGTTTTGTAAAATATTATGTTTATCCCAAATATATTTAGATTAGCCCTAGCAATTTGACGCCTTATCTAAATTTCTACTGGGGGGTTTTATTCACTTAAAATTGATTTTTGGCAAGATTAGTTTGAGTACGACAAACCCTCATGGCTTTTAGAGACATTACGAACAAAATTATCGCGTGGGAATTTTCGTTCCCTTCTTATCCTCGTTCGCCTTTCAGGATCAGAAGGAAATAAATTTGATAAGGTGGAAAGTGACATCTGTTGACGAGCTAGCCTTCATATTATGAGCTGCTCTATCACAATGCTCATTTTTAAGCTATAATAAGCGAACGAAAGTTGACATATAAAAATGAAAAGTGCTACAATTAAGTTGGCTCCATTACAATATAATATAAACTATGACAGTCAGTACTCAATTATATTATATCAATATTTCTTTTTCGAAGCCTGTAGCCCACGTTTTTTACTGTACTTGCCTTACACTTCAACCTACATTGTTACGTTGTGTAAACCTTATAAGGACGTTTTGAGTTTAGAAGTATGAAAATTTATACTTATTTGGGTTAGGAACAATAATGGGGTCACTGGAATACCGTCAAAATATAGAAGGAACCCGCAGTAATATTAATGAATAATTATAGTCTAAATGCTCTTAATATTACTAGGCACAAGATTTTAGTTCTTATAAGACTTATGAGCCACCCAATGTACTAGGATTACAAAGACGATTCTAATTTAGCCGACTTATAAGAAAATTACTATTTATTTAATAAATTCAAAAATATAATTTAAAGCTAATTATTTTTATGTTATTACGATATCATTCCTAACATGCCACAGGTAGAAGAATGAATCGATATTTGACGACACAAGTGGATGAAGGGTCTATCAGAAAATGGGTTTGAAGAATTTTGTTTGGCACGTTTGTATTTAGGCACATAGATCAATTATTTTTCAGGGTACATAAACCTTTATTCATGATTCTGGTTTAAATATACAAAATTACAAATATTCCTATGATAAGAGAGACAACTAAACTTAAAGGCACATAGATCCTCTATTTACTGAACAAAAATGCAACCACAAGAACAAGTGAAAATGAACGAAGGATTTACGTTACATGGTATTCAATTTTATAAACAGAGACTTTTTTTTAAGTTTTTTTTTTAAATTTTCAATGCCTTCATTTCCTTCAGTATTGCCGTCTATAACTTTCTCGTAGATATACCTGTACTCTTCATCAACTGACTTGATCTGCTCTTTCAGATTCGCTTTTATGTCAATGACACACACACTAAAGAGAGATCCTATGGCATTCGACGAGCGGTGTGTGGGCGGAGATGTTGATTGGCACGGTTCTTGAATAACTGTAGGTTGTAATTTGGTGGAAACAGATGTCCTGGGGGTGAGTGTCACAGCGATGCAGTGCGCTAGACAAAGGAGTTCATGTAAAGCGACATTGTAGGTGTTTCCAGTTGTACAACGAACGGGTGCGCCCTTGCCGCCTGTCGCAGCTGTCTGACAGGCGTTGCAGGCGGGATGAAGCGAGCCAAATCCTGGGAACATCTGCCGTGAAAATATCTGTCAGAGATATCTGCAACTCCGGGTCGCCGACGAGACGCACGGCTCTCTTCTGTGCTTCGGTGCGGTACCTCAGATGTGTGAGCAATATTCTAAGCACAGTCTTATTTGCGCTTTTTAGAGCAAGAACAACTGCTGCCATGTAGACAGTTTTTTATTTCGAAATAACGCACCAAGCTTCTGCACTGCTGATTTTGCGATGTTCGCAAAGTGGTCTTACCAGGACATATTGCTGTTGATCGAGACACCCAATAGTCCGATTTGCGAGGATGAAAGAATGGTCTATCCCGCCATAATTTCAGGGCCCGCTGTATTGGCTTTCTTGGTAAACGTGGCTGCTTGTGTTTTTAATGCATTGAAATGGGCCAAATTTATGTCGCTCCAAGTTCAAATCTTCTCCAGATCTTGATTAATTTTTGCAATCTGCTCCTGATTGCGGTGATAAATCTCAGTCGCTGGTAAAAGTTCTTCTAGTATAAATTGGGAGACAAGAGTACTGTCATCTGCAAAACTGTAAATAGGATTAGTGGTCTCGGTCAGCAGGTCATTAATTTAGATGAGGAACAGAGTTGGTGGATGTATTGCACCCTGAGGCACGCTCGCGTTAATGGTGAATGTGTCTGAGATGTGTCCATCAACTGTAACGTGCAGAGATCGGTTCTTAAGGGAAACTGGCAAGCCAGCTGCAGAGAGAGGCTAGCAGTCCGAAGGATAGCAGCTTCCGTCCTACCAAACTCTGTCGAATGTCCTCAAAATATTCAACGCAATCGCTCGAGATTATCCGTAGTTCTTAATTGCCCTACTCCATATATGAATGACATTGGCCAATATATCTCCTGTCGATATCTCTTTGCGAAACCCGTATTGGTTATCGCTAATTAATTTCTTGGCCTCAAAGTACTTGAGTAGTTGCTGCACGTTCCATGACTTTGAAGATTATTAGAAGCAAGGCAATTGGGCGATAGTTTGAGGGCATGGTTTTCTTGCTTTTTTTGGAACAGGTTGCACTCGAGCTGCTTTCCAAGAAGATGGATAAATTCTTTTTTCTGCTACCGTGCGTAAAATACTCACTTTACGCACTCTCTAAGATTCGTAAAATAGGCCTTTTTAATGTGCAGTGCGTAAAGTAAGGTATTTTACGCACTAGTGCGTAAAGTAAAGCTGACATATTTTTGGACGTTTACTGACATATTTTTTGACGTTTAGGGCAGTGCGTAAAATAATATATTTTACGCACTAGTGCGTAAAGTAATCAAACATTTTTTATTTTTTCATATATTTTTCGATAGTAGAAAAAATTTTTTATGCTACTCATGTGTAAAGTACCCTTTTTTTATTCATGGGATTGTCGCATTCGCCTACGGCTCATGCGACAATATTCCCATTCATAAAAAAAGATTCACTTTACACACTTGTTGCATAAATAACTATTTTGATTAGACATAGAAAAACGTCTGAAAATGGGTGTTTCATTGGCGCAGTTCTTTAACGCGATAGCAGGTGTTCCGTCGGGTTCTGATGTCTTTTGTAGATCTAGTTCTTTGAAGATTTTACGAATATCACGGCGATGAAGCTTATCTTCTGCCATGGTCGTGCTGATGTCCGATATGGTGGGGAGAGCAATTCGCTATTCCCCTTGTTTCTTTACCAGCCTAATTTAAATTCGTCTTTGCCAATTTTTCTGTATCCATTTTTCAGCATATTGACCTCAACAAATGATGTATTTTTTTCTAGCGTGTCTTGTACATGTAGCTTCCATATTCCTGAACCCAATTTTATATGACCTTTTAAGAAAACTTTCTCTTTTAAAATGTTTTACTTCTTGTTGTATATGCTCATGGGATCTCTATCATTGATATGTCTTTGAAATGGTTCTCCATATTAACACGTTGATTGCCATGTGTACTCAACGTGGTGTCACGCTAAATTATTCATACTATCCGCGTGACACCACATTGGTGTCTCATGTGGTTTGCTCATTATTAGCCGAGTGTACCCACATATGCGACACAAGCCTGTGTTTTTCTTATGGAGACGATATATAATGGCTGGTGTTAATAGGTTATGTATTTGGCCAATGCATTTCGACCTATGTGTGGGTACACACGGCTGCAAAGGTCAAATGGTAAAAGAAGTATAAAGTATGAACTTATGTTTTTATTTTATATTAGCAAAACATAATTAGAAACGTTACGAATGAGCCCTAAGGGCTTAATAATAAACACATTTACTTAGTAAGAAAAGGTAGGACTTCCTTTTATCTTCCCACTTCTGTACTACTATGCCTAAAGGACACTCAGCCGCCACAGTCTCTCCTTTTTTATTTTTTTTAGTAACTTGTTTCGGGTTTAGCTTACGATTCGATCGTAGGGTACCTACTAAATGTTTTTTTATCGAGCGAGGTTATGCTAATGTTACACTAGTATAATAATCGTCCGTATAAATAGTATGACCTTAATTCAAGAGAGCCAGAGTGAGCACAATAATTTGCAAAGCTGACTGGCCTTCTACTTTATTCTGACCACAGTATACTGAAATATTATATGCATATACCAGAACCGCAGCAGGGGTAATATAATAAAATTATTCCCGCTTTATCTCGCACATCGGCTGTGACCACGGTATGTGTCACGCGGCTGTTACGACAAAATGTACACGTTCAGGCCACGTGTACCCATTTGGTGACTCACCCACATAAACATGTTCTAACTCGATTTTAGGAAAACTAAAGACAACAAACGTTAGAAGAACATATTTTCATCTGTTTTCAATCAAAAAACTGTTGTGGCCGGTGGGATCATTTTTTTTTAACATTATGGCAGTCAACGTGTTAAAGACGATTGAATTTTTGTTACTTGAGTACTCTATTATCTATGTCCCGATATTGATCTCAGTATAAACCGTTTCTATCTTCCTTAGTTTTTCCATGCGACAAAATGACTGTCAGAATCCAACTTCTAGAAACGTGTGGTTAATCATCTCCATATACGCGCTATAAATCAAATATTGGTAGAGGCATATCAAATTCAAATTTTTATTTTGTCCAGAACATGCATCTGACCAAATGATGAGGGACGCTATTTTTGTCTCTCGACCATTAAGGAGCTGTATAAAAATGTGAAGGCTGGCCAATTTCACAACTACCTTTAGTTGCAATATGACATGGAGAAGTGATGTATGGACACCAAAATTGTAGAACCACATCTGCCGAAGATGTAATGCCTTGGTTGTTGTGAGCTGCGGAAGCAGCATCGTCTGTTGAAGCTCCATTGCCAGGCAACAAACGTGAATTCTGGCTCTCTAGTTGAAGTTCAAATGCATATTTATAATTTTCTCGGTCATATTCCGTATTTAGTACGGCATCACATGTACTGCATCTGTCATTCCTTGAAACACAAAACGATATTGTAATGTCTTGCAAATTTGTTCGAATATAAGCACTTGGAGACAAAAAAATGTTTTCGAGTATTTTATTTTTGCACTGCTACAAATATAAATTTTGCATTTTTGAAATGTTATGAACGGAAGAATGATACTTTTTATTAGCGTTCTTATTTCTAGCAAAGTGGCTGTTCTGATGGAAATAAGTTGGCTTTGACTCTATCAATCACTCCTAGGGCAATTTTGCGTGGTCTCGATCTGTGATATCCTCTCTCGTCAGGAGTTGGAACGGAGGTGCTAGGGTTCATTTTCCTCTGAATGACTTGCACCTTTTTATTTAATATCTGATAAAGCGAACAGAAGGCGGTTTTACATGCCGTTCTAACTGTTTTATTAAACGTTACAGTGTAGATAAACGATGAGGTTTTTGGTCGGCTTATATTCTTGCTACGTCTTCAAACTGGTTTAATAGAAATTAATTTGAAAAGAACAGCATTTTTGCATTAACATTATGGCCATGATTTTTTCAAAAAATGTTTTCTCTGTTCCTTCTATTAAAATTTTGATTACAGGTTAGCTTGCAAAAATCTGTTTTACATAATGATCCAAGTTCTAGAAATTTGGCATACATCTGCTTGCCTGTGTGAAGTGTAGGCATGGCCATGTTCTCTACAGAAGGCTGCTTTATTTCTTTTCCAAATGTCAATCTTTCTTGTGGTTTTTTCAGGCAATTCGAATAACTTTTTTTATGGAAGCAATCTTCACATTTTTAAATTGAGACTCTGTACTAATATGCTTAAAAGCTTCATCAGGTGGGTAAGTGTCTTCTGCAGTTACAGGCGTGCTGATCGAATCTGAACGATAACTTTGGGTATTCGCTCTTTCTCAATATGCTTTTAAATCTTCACTATCTTGTAACTTATTTTCAGAAGAATCTGGAAGGTATTCGTCGAAAGAACCATCCATGAAATAATCTGTAAAAAAAGTCTCATGACAAAATGAGTGTTTGAAAAGCTTCATCTCCTCTTTGATAGGGATAACATAAAGGCCCTGTGTACAATACTAAAATTGTTCCCACCAGAGAAATTTTCAAGCACCTTTAGGTTCTTTCTTCCTCTAAATCATGTTCTGCATCTAAAAATAATAACCGTTTAGATTTTATGACAACAATATTTTGATAATTCTTAAACTTAAAATAATTTTTAAAATCAAACTTTGTGATTATTATGTTTGCAAAGCTCCGTAAAACTTTCATTGCCTTATAATGTTAGTTGCTGTGTTTTGCATTGATTTACTGCAAAATGTCACAGTTTGAGTAAATTTTATCGACAAGTAGACTGCACAAAGCCCAGAAACCATAACTTATCATTCAAATCTGGAATATTCTCTAATGCCGCGCAGTTGATGTTGAGTGTCCAATTCTGATTATTTTTGGTATACTGAAAAAAAAATAGTTCAACAAAATAGGAAACGCGGCCTTAATTTACTAAAATGTAGAAAATTATATTAAACTACTATATTTAAATGTGTGATACTTTATGAAACATATAATTTTAATTCATAATAACTTAAAATAATTTTTAAAATCAAACTTTGTGATTATTATGTTTGCAAAGCTCCGTAAAACTTTCATTGCCTTATAATGTTAGTTGCTGTGTTTTGCATTGATTTACTGCAAAATGTCACAGTTTGAGTAAATTTTATCGACAAGTAGACTGCACAAAGCCCAGAAACCATAACTTATCATTCAAATCTGGAATATTCTCTAATGCCGCGCAGTTGATGTTGAGTGTCCAATTCTGATTATTTTTGGTATACTGAAAAAAAAATAGTTCAACAAAATAGGAAACGCGGCCTTAATTTACTAAAATGTAGAAAATGATATTAAACTACTATATTTAAATGTGTGATACTTTATGAAACATATAATTTTAATTCATTTCGACAGCGCCCCATGCGTTTGGATATAGTGGTTAAATATAAAAAAGAATCATTATTTTGTACTTTTAGGTTTTACTTACTTAGCTTCTTACAAGTTGCAAATGATGCTCATAATAAACTAGCGTCTACAGACCAAGCTTCACACACGACTCTCGATCCCAGAGCATAAAATATTACCAACATTCCTTTAATAAAAAACGTATTTTCGTGTAGTTTTTTACTAACCTCAGACCGAAATAAATAGAAAATAAAAATAAATAGCAGTTTTTTATCATTTAATAAAATTAAAATAAAAAAAGTTAAATACGAAGTCATAATCGAAGCCAGGCGCCGCACAGTGTTGCGTGGTATAAGCACGGTATGATATTATTTGTACTCTGGTATAGGTATTATGGGACAAAATTAATTCTAAACTTTCCTTTTAAATATACGCTGGTCTAAATTTTAATTTAAAAGAATAACATACATACATTATAAAAGAAACTTTGTTTCTTTGTTTTTTTTTGTACATTATATATTTTGTTTTTTTTTCAATAGCTAACGATAGTTTCGTAAATAAAGTCGATATCTTGTTGAAAATTGGTACTGGGAGGTTTTTTGTTACAAAAAAATTTGAATTTGATCTTATCGCAATCGACAGAACCTAAGGCTTCCGTTAAGTCTAAGAGCCGAGAGGACATCAGGAACTTGGTAGGTATTCTGACTGGGCATGGAAGCCTAAACAGACATCTGCACCTTATCGGCATGTGATAGGTGGAGTCGCCTAAGGAGGAAGATACTGGGAGCACCAACACTTGCTCGGGAAGATCTAAAGGATCTGGACTGGGAGGATGCCCTCACCTTTATTAAGGTGACGGGCCGTTGCAGTGCGGGCCGGGTGTTGGAAGTAGCCAGGTAGGGGAGGGCGGATCGGGGACGGTGAAAAGGGACTTATAGGCCTACTTAACGGGCTTCGCCCCCCCACCCTTACTACTACTACTACTACTACTACTAAGTCTAAGAGAGAATCTGAGTCAGGGGAATTTTCAAAAAATAAATACTGCTCAAGCTCTTCATCAAAATGAGAATTTTTGTTTTTATTTGACGATTGTCTGTATAAAGATAATTGTGGGTCTGATGTAAGTAAAAGAGTTTTTATTCTATCAGTATTAGCATCCGTTCTTGAAGTTCTGCAACTGTTGCATAACCGCATTTTTCTGAATTCCTTATGCCTAGCTTCTAATGCGTCCTTAGAGTTGACCTATAGGGAATTCAAAAAAATCGTTTATGTCACATGCCTGCACCAGAACCTTATGGACATAACTTTTTTTTATGGCAGTTGCACACACACTAAAGAGAGATCCTATGGCGCGATGTTGATTGACACGGTTCTTGAATAGTTGTAGGTTTTAATTAGTGGGAAACAGATGTCCTGGGAGTGAGTTCCACAGTGATGCAGTGCGCCAGATAAAGGAGTTCTTGTAAAGCGATGTTCTAGGTGTTTCGCGACTGTCTGACAGGAGTTGCCAGGGACAGGATGAGGCGGGCGAAATCCTGGGAACATCTGCCGTGAAAGTATCTGTAAAACAGAGACATCTCGGCCACATGTCTGCGGTGTTCCAAGCTATCCAGATTCCGGGTCAACTCCGGGTCGCCGACAAGACGCACAGCTCTCCTCTGAATGGAATCCAGTAGCTTTAGGGTGTCCTTTGGTGCGGCACCCCAGATATGTGAGCAATATTCTAAGCACGGTCTTATTTGCGCTTTGTACAGCAAGAGCAACTGCTGCGGTGTATAGAGTTTTTTGTTGCGAAATAGCGCACCAAGCTTCTGGGAGGCTGATTTTGCGATGTTAGCAACATGGCCATTGCCACGACATATTGCTGTTGACCGAGACATCCAGCAGTCCGATTGACGAGGATGAAGGAATGGTCGATTCTGCCATAATGATGTCAGGGCCCGCTGTATTAGCCCTCTTGGTAAACGTTGCTGCTTGGGTCTTTGCTGCATTGAACTGGACCAAATTTCGATCGCCCCAAGTTTGAACTTTCTCCAGGTCTTGATTAATTGCTGTAATCTGCTCCTGTCTGCGGTGGTGAGCCTCAGTCGCTGGTAAGGGTTTTTCTGATCTAAAGTGGGAGACAAGGGTACTGTCATCTGCAAAACTGTAAACAGGATTATTCGTTTCGATCAGCAGGTCATTAATATATATGAGGAACAGAGTTGGTGAAAGTATTGCGCCCTGAGGCACGCCCGCGTTGATGGTGAATGTGTCTGACATGTGCCCATCAACTGCAACGTGCAGAGATCGGTTCTTTAAGAAACTGGCAAGCCAGCTGCAGAGAGAGGCTGGCAGTCCGAAGGACGGCAGTTTGTTGAGCAGTCCGTCATGCCAAACTCTGTCGAATGCCTTTGAAATATCCAACGCAATCGCTCGAGAATCTCCGTAGTTCTCCATTGCTCTACTCCATATATGAGTGACATAGGCCAATATATCTCCTGTCGGTCTCTCTTTGCGAAAGCCGTATTGATTATCGCTAATTATTCTGTTGTTCTCGAGGTACTTGAGTAGTTGCTGATTGACTACACGTTCCATGACTTTGGAGATTATTGGAAGCAAGGCAATTGGGCGATAGTTTGAGGGCGTGGTTTTCTTGTCTTTTTTGGAACAGGTTGCACTCGAGCGACTTTCCAAGAGGATAGGTAAACCCCTTTTTCGTAAGATAGAGCAAAAAGCCTAGAAAAAACGGGTGTTAGTTCGTTGACGCCGTTCTTTAGCACGATGGCAGGTACTCCGTCCGGTCCTGAGGCCTTTTGCGTATCTAGTTCTTTAAGGATTTTGCGAATATCATGGTGAGAAAACTTGTCTTCTGCCATGGTAGTGTTGATGTTCGGTATGGTGGAGAGAGTCTTGCCTTGGGGGACGTCTAAGGTAGAGTGCGATGAAAACACTTTGGCGAGCATGTTTGCTTTTTTCCTTGGCTGTAGTCGCCGTGATGTCACGTTCGTCTGTCAAAGGTGGGAGAGACGTTTTTGTAAAGTTGTTACTTACTGCCTTTGCTACCGACCAGAAATTCCTGGAACCACTGGGGCATTGCAAAAGTTTATTCCTGATCATTTGATTGTGTTTGTCCTTAGTTTCGTCGATCACACGCTTGCACTCGTTTCTCGCTTCGATAAAATAATTGCGATTTTCAGCGGCGTTGTAATAAGTTTGTGGTCGGAAGTACCTAATGGCGGACCAACTGTAACCTTGTACTGGTCAGAAGGAGGGCGTCGAATTCGCCCCTCTCTGAGATTCGAGTTGGTTCGTCTACAAGTTGAGTACGCCCGCAGCTGATGGCAAATGCTTCCGCTTCTCTACCTTCGTTGTCGGTCTTGTTATGATGTTTGAGCCAGTTGGTGTTGTGGGCATTGAAGTCTCCCAGAACGATTATCTCTGAACTGGGGTGATCGATCTGTATTGAGTCAAAAGTGGTAGGTAGTGTTGAAAAAAACTTTGATAGGCTCTATCGCTCGGAGGGCGATAGAGACAACATATAAACTTGGCTAATCCCTTGGCGGTGAACTTGAGCCACATGACGTCAAGGTTGTTCGATTCGAGTGTTTCCTCGCGGTGACATAAAAGGCCGCTTCAGACAAAAAGGCATATTCCGAACTTATGTCTAAATCGGGTATGTAAGTCGTAACCAGGATAGGGGTAGTTCACTGTTGTTGTTGTAGGACATACTTGTGTTTCTGTAAGGGCTAGTAGATTGCTTGTAGATGTTGGTGTGCCGAAGTTATGTTTGTATTTAGGCCTCTTATATTGCAGAAATCTATTCTAAATTGGTTCGGTATCTTTCTGTCTGTGAAATGCGGAATGAGGGTCTCCCAGGGCCACCCAGCACCCGGAGATCCGAATGGCCGGGGAGTATACTTACGGGATATTTTGATCCTGGAAGCACCATCATGTCCATATATTCCTACTGTGGAACCCGGCACCACCAGCGCGGAAGCGGAACGTGATTTGGGAAAACCACTTAGCGCTTCCCAATTCTGGTGGGGTGGTCTTTCGCCGGACGATGCGAGTAGGCTTATGCATCTACCACCTAGGGTCGCTACCACTCGAAGCATCGGCATCAGACTAATTGCTTTGGCGGTCCCTAGTCTGACAGGGGTAAAAATGGGGTTTGTTAGATCACTCCCCAGTGATCAGCTCCAGACTTTGTACTTTGGTGTTCTCTAGCCTGGAGGAGGACGATGGGATTTGATGGGCAACATCCCGTGGCAACTCGGAATGGTGGGGGCGTCACTCCCCGTAATCAAACTGGTCTCACCAGTTTGACGTTCCTGCCAGCCAATACAATGCGGCCCTTCTTGTCATAAACTGTCGTTGATCAGCTCCAGACTTTGTAAAATTACATTTTTTATTTGATACAAGTAGGTTAAGTGGGACATAACATAAAATGACCAAAATAATTTGCATAGCATTTGGTCTAAACATTATAAGTAGTAACACTTATTACCAATGAATCAAAATTTTTCTCTAGTTTTTTTTTTCGAGCACATGATATAATATTTTACCAAGATTATACCAAGCGAAAATTTATTAATGGGGACTTATCGATCTTATATGAAACTATTACAGGTTTCCTATAAGTGCTAGACTTAACGCAGTTAGATCAAATCAAAATACATAAAAAAAATGCAATAGTGGACGAAACAAAAAAAATCTTTTTTGGAATTATCATATCTTCCAAAGGCCACAGAAAAGAAATAGTCACAATGACAACAGTATATACATTGTACATTTTACTTTCAGACCTTATTAACTGACATGAGTGTAGATGATTTTTCACTAGGACATCACTTAATGCATAAGGCTCTCTGCAATTTTTTTCGTTCACGGTTCATTTTTCCTAATTTTAATGGTGTGTATCTGGGGCTGAACCAGAGTACAAACAATATCGCGTAGAGTCGCTCAGCAAAATCGTTTTGATGTTTTTGCATCAAAGGCAAAAGCCGCCGCTCACCTGCAGCCGCGAGCAGTCTGTGGGGCCCAACGTTCCGGAGAGATTCAAAAAGTATTCGCTGATGCGCTTTCCTCGGTTTTTATTTGATACAGGATAGAGCGCGACGCGACAGTACACAATCTCAGGGCATTTGCACATTCATTGTTCATCGTAGCAGAGCCACCGCAGGTCACGAACCAGATTGATCCGGATTCGCTGTCGGCGAAATTCCAAATTTGTCCAGTGAACCTACCGTATATTTATTTACACCGTGGCTGAATAGTGTTTGGTGCAGGTGCTTAGTTTCTTTCACTCATTTCTAAAAGCATTTCTAATATTTAAAATTTTGGTATTTTACTACCTAACTCTCAACCACGACCACGAAATCGAAAATAATACCGAATTTGTATGTTTGTGTGTTGCTCAGAAAAAGATATGACGACTTGTTTATCGTACCGGATATTACACCAAACAGATCCGATGGATGCCACTATCAACGGGATTTATTATATTGTAAGTTGAACTGCAGATTAAATAGACAAATGCATCGATCGGCGGCAGTACGACGGTTACTCTACGGACGCACAGATTTCTCTTAACAACATATCGTCTAATTAAAAGCATCACTTTTGAAGCTCGCCAAAATGTGAAATCATGATACCAGTAAGTAAACAAAAATTGCCGCCATGATTGCTGCAATAATATTAACCGTTTCCGAGGAAAAAATGTAAGAAAAAAATGGTTCAGTTGGTTGCTTCATAAGTGATAGATATTGTGAACTACTAAAATGCATAAACTACTAAATAAATATTGCCCTTCCTGAGTTTGAACTTGAACTTGGAAAATATTATATAAACATTAAAGACAAGCTATAAACAACGCGAGCGATTATAAACCTTAAACGTGCAACGATCAGCACATTTTATTATATAAATACGCTTGCGAATCATTAGTTCAGCAGACTTTGCACTCAAAAAACAGCTCCCGGCAGAGCACATGTTCGCTGGATCCTAACCTATCCTTTTTCCTTGCCCAAACCTGAGTCTTGCATAGCACATGTTCGTGGAACTCAGGGGATGCCTGCCCACAGTAATAAAAGTCGAATCTATGATAAATTTGTCAAAGTTGTGGGAAAGATAAAAACCTATAAACAATTTAAAAATATACTTCAATCGAGAGAACATGCGCACTTGAGTAATCGGGTATACTATAATCTTATTAAGTTTCTGACCAATAGACATTGTTAATGTTTGCTCATAAAGTCTTTGACCAATAGACGTTGTTATTGTTTTTAACTAAAGTGCCATCTGTAACATCTCTTCTCACCTGACGAAGATTGATCCCGAATCTTAGCGATATTTCAGTACGCTAACCAAGACGTGGGGTCACGGGAAAATTAAACGTGACAATATTTAAATGCAAGGTATTACGTGACCTTAGTGACAATGGGCCTTCAGATTTTAAGAATTATTTGTGAATAGAGGACGGTTCATTCAGTTCTTTGTTGGTCTGAAATTAATAAACAAAACACTATCATGTTAATAGGCAAGCAGTATTAGCAGAAGTCAGATTATCGGCAACCTTAAGATAGATAAGGAAAGCCCTGGTTCGACAAAAGATGCGAAAGAGCTGTAGGAAGGAAACAGGAAGCCTATAAGTACTGGCAGCAAAATCAGACCGCTGAAAATCGCAATTATTTTATCGAAGCGAGAAACGAATGCAAGCGTGTGATTAACGAAACTAAGGACAAACACAATCAAAGGATCAGGAATAAACTTTTGCAATGCCCCAGTGGTTCCAGGAATTTCTGGTCGGTAGCAAAGGCAGTAAGTAACAACTTTACAAAAACGTCTCTCCCACCTTTGATGGACGAACGTGGCATCACGGCGACTACAGCCAAGGAAAAAGCAAACATGCTCGCCAAAATGTTTTCATCGCACTCTACCTTAGACGTGCCCCAAGGCAAGACTCTCTCCACTATACCGAACATCAATACCACCATGGCAGAAGTCAATTTATCTCATCGTGATATACGCAAAATCCTTAAAGAACTAGATACGCAAAAGGCATCAGGACCGGACGGAATACCTGCCATCGTGCTAAAGAACTGCGCCAACGAACTAACATCCGTTTTTTCCAGGCTTTTTTCTCTTTCTTACAGAAAAGGGATTTACCCATCCTCTTGGAAAGTCGCTCGAGTGCAACCTCTTCCAAAAATAGGCAAGAAAACCACGCCCTCAAACTATCGCCCAATTGCCTTGCTTCCAATAATCTCCAAAGTCATGGAACGTGTAGTCAACCAGCAACTACTCAAGTACCTCGAGAGCAACAGAATAATCAGCGATAATCAATACGGCTTCCGCAAAGAGAGATCGACAGGAGATATATTGGCCTATGTCACTCATATATGGAGTAGGGCAATTGAAAACTACGGAGAGTCTCGAGCGATTGCGTTGGATATTTCAAAGGCATTCGACAGAGTTTGGCATGACGGACTGCACAACAAACTGCCGTCCTTGGGACTGCCCGCCTCTCTCTGCAGCTGGCTGGCCAGTTTCCTTAAGAACCGATCCCTACACGTTGCAGTCGATGGACACATCTCGGACACATTCAGCATCAACGCGGGCGTGCCTCAGGGCGCAATACTTTCACCAACTCTGTTCCTCATCTATATTAATGACCTGCTGATCGAAACGAATAATCCTGTTTACAGTTTTGCAGATGACAGTACCCTTGTCTCCCACTTTAGATCAGAAAAACCCTTACCAGCGACTGAGACTCATCACCGCAGACAGGAGCAGATTACAGCAATTAATCAAGCCCTGGAGAAAGTTCAAAATTTGGTCTAGTTCAATGCAGCAAAGACCCAAGCAGCAACGTTTACTAAGAGGGCCAATACAGCGGGCCCTGACATCACTATGGCAGGATCAACCATTCCTTCATCCTCGTCAATCGGACTGCTGGGTGTCTCGGTCAACAGCAATATGTCATGGCATGACCATGTTGCTGAAATCACAAAATCAGCCTCCCAGAGGCTTGGTGCGCTATTTCGCAACAAAAAACTCTATACACCGCAGCAGTTGCTCTTGCTGTACAATGCGCAAATAAGACCGTGCTTAGAATATTGCTCATATATCTGGGGTGCCGCACCAAAGCATACCCTAAAGCTGCTGGATTCCATTCAGAAGAGGGCTGTGCGTCTCGTCGGCGATCCGGAGTTTACCCGGAATCTGGATAGTCTGGAACATCGCATACATGTGGCCGAGATGTCTCTGTTTTACAGATACTTTCACGGTAGATTTCACGGTAGACATTGCCAACTACCGCGGAATATCAATTACCTCTGCTATCCCTAAGCTGATGGAATTCATGCTGACTGACGATATTTTTCTAACTTATAAGAATTATGTCGTTTCTAAGGAGCAGGGGTTTTACAAAGGATGGTTAACTACCACTACCCTTGCTGTATATGAAAATTTATTAGTTTCTTCAACCGAGGCAGGATATCAGGTTGACTCTATTTACACCGATCTATCTTAGGTATTTCACAGTATTTGTCATTCGCTTCTGATTCGGAAACTCTCACAGATTGGAGTCATGGGTAGCTACTTAGCATGGATCGGTTCCTACCTCTCTGAGCGTCGTCAACGTGCGGTGGTTTGTGGACGTCCTTCACGCGAGATTTTCATAATATATGAAGTCCCTCAGGGTTCACAAAATTGGATCGGTGCTCTTCTTGTTGTTCGTTAACGATATCATGCCCTGTTTTTGATTGAACCGCGTTCTCTTATATGCGGACGACTTGAAGTTCTACAACACCGTCGCGTCGGTTCGTGTCATGCGAATGGTTTACAGTCTGATCTCGACAAATTCGCGTCCTGATGCTCTTCTAACTTTTTGTGAATCAACGTTTCTAAGTGTAAGTCTATTAGCTTTTACAGGTGTACAAATCCAGTTGTGAACACTCACAACATAAAAAATTAATTTATTAAAACCGTGGAATCTGTCGATGATCTGGGCGTGACATTTGATTGTGAGCTATTGTGGTCTCCTCTTTATGCCGTCCACAGGAACAGACTTGAGCAAGTGCAAAATAGATTTGTAAAATTGTAAAGTATCTATTATACAAACATCGCTTCCCCTCCTCTGGACTCACCTATGAGACCAAGCTAATGCTGTATGGTATGAAGAGTCCCGAATGTAGAAGGCATGATGCACTGCTTCTCCTCACATTTAAACTTCTGAATAACATGGTTGACTGCCACCAATTGGTTGAGCTGGTTCTTTTACTTGTCCCAGTCAGACGAACAAGGCAGCGGCATCTATTTTACGAACCTTTACATAGAACCAACTATGGCCTTACTGCCTCACATTGGCAAAATGATGTGCAACTACAATAGAGTCTATTCCGACTGTGATATTTTTAATATTTCTTTACCTAAGTTGAAGCGACTCATCAAATATGTTTCAGTTTATGGTTACATTTTTTCGTTTTTTATTTTGCGACTATTTATTGTTGTGCAATTGCTCTCTTTACTGTTTACATAATTTGCACACTGCATTGTTTTCGTTGATGTAATTTTTTCAATCTGGAACCTATATTGTTCCGTAGTATATTGTTTGCTTAAATAAATAAGTAATGATTATGCCAATTAATTATAGGACTTTAAAGAAAGATTATTTGAACGTAGGTTTAATATTATTAAGCAGCCCTTACTTATTTTAAAAATAAAATGTGTATTTTTTAAATAACTAATGTCTAACACAACTTTTAACTTAAAAGTGGAAACGGATACAATATATTCTTATAAATAAAAAGATTCGACAAATAGTCATTTAAACAGCATACGGTTACTAAATTAATATATTATGATAAATCTGTATTAATACGTTCCGAGAGAGTAATGTAGTTATCTTCATTAAAAGGGTTTTTTTTTAGTTGTGTGAAACCTTTATGGAAATGTGTAATTTGTCTTGGTAGCTTGTAGTTTGTGGTTGACTAATGAAAATTGTTTGGCGTGAATTTATCTGAAGATAATGATAACCAATTGAATACCAATGTATTCTTGTAATTTACCCAATTCTACCATAAGGCAGTATGTTAGAAACAATTTTTTTCATCTTTTTCCTTTAATTTAAAGGCAAATGATTTTTTAACTGTATATTCATTCCCTTTAAAAGTCTATATCCAAATCTAATAGCTGGCATATTTGAAACAAATAACTAGTTTCTTCTCTGTCTTTGCAGAAACTAAACTTGGGTTCTTGGAACATGGAACTCTAAAGAATATCCACAACTTCCCTCTCTTTGATTTGAGACATCTTGACATTCTGATGATAGAGTATGTTTCGGTGATTTTATTGGCGTTAGGAAGGCAAGATTCTAAAATAAAAAAATGAGCGAGTCTGCTAGTACTCCAGACACTGATGTGTAAACATATCCTATATCGACCTCATCGACATGAAAATCGAATGCCTGATCGGTTAAGCATTTATAATATAAGTTATTCGCCTTTATAATTAGTTAGGATTCTTTAATAATACTTCTGGCAGCTTCAATCGGAGTTGATTAATTCACTGCACAAATTCGTCACAAAAATCTAATGCCACCAGTAATAACATCAACCTATGGACACAGCATATTCACTACCAGCTAGTCATCTTGGGGCGGCTTCCTTTGATTTGGGAAAGTCAATAACCAAATTTTAGAAGAGAGCCATGACTCAATATTGTTTTAAACGTCTGATCATCTGAATAATACTTTTGACAGTTTAATTTAAAATGTGCTTTTTTATCTAAAATCCGTTTAAAAACTATTTTAAATGGCAAGATTCTATAAAAATCCGAAATTTCCGGAGTTTTTTTAGGACGATAGCCGTGGCTTCGGACGAATTTGTCGTGGATTTTGAAGCGAAAATTAATTTTCAATTCAACCGTCTATTAAAAATAAGCTGTACTATAAATCCAAATACACTGCGAATATAATATAATGAAAAGATAATACCGCCCTAGCGGCTAGCTTTTTAGAAGCGCCACTTGAGTCGTTGCAATCGCGGCCGTCCTGGATTAGCTTGCTCCTCAATGCGCACGGGTTATAATGTCACATCGGTTTACAGATTCCGTCCCCACATTTCCGTCCCATTTGCCGGGATTTACCCTCATACCGCCACGTAAGATGTTTATACATCAATAGTTAAAAAATATATTTCTTAGAAAAATGTATTCTTAAATTGGGCTTTAAAACAATATGACAGTTCAAAAACTGTTTATGGATGATAATACGAGAAAAAAACAGCAAAAACCAGATAATATGTTTTTTTCTACGAGCGTGCGCAAAGTAGCTACTTTGTGCACGCTACTCAGTGCGCAAAGTAGTACTTTCCCGCACGCTATGCGGGAAAATGTGCGTGAAAGTCAAATTCTCTAAAATCACCAGAGACAAGAAATGTTCATATATTTTTAGAAACTTCACACTTTTGGACTTTTTATGCAATATAAGAAACCGTTTTAAGTCATAATTATACTCTTTTCCTTAAAGGTTTCCGTAATTCGCGATATTGTAACTTAAATCAAAAACCATATATTTTGAAATCCTCAGTATAGTAGTAAAAAATTATGTCGAGCAACAATACTTATAATTGTCAGATTGACAGATTTTAAACAAATCTAGGTGTAAAACGAAGTATCCCAAAAAACATAATCCTCAGCGTCGCTAGAAAGCCTTAAAAAATGGATAGTTCTAATGACCCCAAGATTTACCTGAATGTATCCTGGCACGTGGAAGAAAAATGTGTTTGATCGAATTATTTATGCAACATAAGAAAACCGTTTTAACACTTAATCATTCCCTTTTCTCTTAAAGCTTCCGTAATTCGCGATATTACAACTTAAACCAAAAACCATATCTTTTTAAGTCATGTCAGGTCAACAATAATAGTCATGTAAAGCAACAGTAGGTATAATTGACAGATACTTGTTATTTTATTTAAATAAGGGTCATTATTACTCTGTGCTTGTTTGGACCGCGCTCGTAGAAAAAATATTGTTCCTCCGCTTGGCGTCGTTCGGTCAACATCAGTCGCGTGCGGAAAAGTAACACTTTGCGCACTTGCTAGGAAAATAACCATTAATTATAAGGACACCTTTAGTCCTATTATTTACAGTTGTAAACTATGAGTTAATGGTTAATGTATGTTTATACATGTACCAATGATCGAAAGTAGGCATTTGGCTAGAAAAGAACATCTATAAACATCTTATACCAAACACTTTAGAAATGCCTAATCCTCTGCTATTGACTTATATGGATGTTGTGGTATTATATTACTGGAGGCGAGGAATTTCCTTTAATAGAAAACTTGCAAAATCAGATTACTTACGATACGCAGCTCTCAAAGAGTCGAAAATATTTTCGGAATACCGGCATTAAGATTTCGAGTTTTTCTTCAGCCCTCTGCTATTGATGTTTATTAAATTGGTACCTTCCATATTTTTCTTCATAGAGACATCACTACCTCTATAATAGTTGCAGCAGAATATCGTAATGTGGGAGACATCCTGAATTTGAGAAAATTCGGAGCAGCAAGTTATACTACAACTGCCATTAGAAATTAGTTTAATAGTTATTGTCAGGTAATCAAACAAGTATATTTTGTGGGCAGTGATGGGTTGACTCTTTTCCGAAAACTCATAGTTGCCAATTTCGGGTGCTGTCCACCAAACACACAATAAAATCTTATTTGGGTGCAGGGACAGCCTTGCGAGTATGTGGTACCGTATTAGTAGGCGACAACCAATGATACGAACGTTTAGAGTTTAAATAAAATATCCACTTTCGTTACAGTTTAAGTGCCGACCATGAAAAGGTTTATTATCGTTGCGCGAAATGTTGTCCTGGCATTTGCGTCCACAACCTGTTTAAAATCCTCATTGTTCATGATTTTTGGTCTTCCAGAATGTGCTTCATCGGTCAAACTGATATCATCCGAAGAAAATTGTTTAAGCCACTTCTGTGCTATTCGATCACTTACGACATCATCTCTGGATGCGGTACATGCAGCTTTTGTACCAAGTTTGTACTCGTAAAGTAAACAACCTCGAATTAAACTTTTATTCGTTGCCATCTTCAATAATTATTAAAACTAGAAAATAAACAATTTTCACCAAATGTATATGCACCCGATGAAATACGGATTTATACTAAAGTAGATGATAATTAAGAAACAAATGCTATCAATCAATAACTTAATAAATATCCATGGTACAAAAATAGCATGAACTTATTTCGTTACAAGATACAATGGTCCACGCCAATTACCATTTCAAGAGAGAATGATATAATCTGCAAATAATATGTATTTTTATTTGTATGCCTAAAAATAAACTACTTATAATTTTGGAAATATTTAAATCAAACCTCACCCGCAGCATTTGAAACTCCTTTCTTCCCACATTTATTCTGCGCTGTGAATAATAAAAGTATCTAATACCATATAGTACTACTCATAAACTTGATCCTCAGCTGCACCAATACCCTTCAAATCACCTAAAAGCCGGTGACAACTCTAATGGGTATTCTCCTATTTTATTTTTGCTAGTTTATGTAAATTTTCAAACGGTAATTAATTTACTGTTCTAAAATAAAGAATATCTACTACCTTAATGCTGTTATAGTAGCAAAAATTCCATATATTTTTTTACTTTTTCATTCTTCAATTTAAAAACTTTGTTCTTCATAAACTTATTTTGTATGTTACAATTTATCCACACTGGTTATACAAATTAAAACAATTGGATATGTTCAAAATGCTTATCTTATTGACGATTTTTAAGCATATGCAGCAAAACTTTTATGACGCAATATGTTTGGATTGAAATAAGTAAGTTATTTTTTCTGTTCCGTCTTAAGGGATTTTCGCGTGTTTTTATTTTTTCTAACGAATTTTCTGTTGCCTGAGGGTAACATGGTATTAACCCTTCCAAAAGACATTCGTAAGGAGCGGTTCGTTAGATATTGTTTGCATATTCTTTTGGGGTAGTATTTTAAAAGCGACTGTGTTTTGTGTACAGCTCAATAAAATCTTCCCAAAATATACTACGACACATTTATTTTTTATTTGTTGTTATTTTCATTGCTTCATCAAAGTTCTAAATAAAATAGTCAACTATACTAAGTTAAAATTTTGCCGCAGAACAATGACATCATGGAATTTAAAAAACTTTGTGTGGGATGGCACATGTTTTTTTTTTGAAAACAGATGATTGCTATGAAGCTTCTCTGGTATAAAATACCCAAGATTTCGATCCAAAAAATACTTATTTTATTTTGTCGACGATATTGTTATAACATCCCCAAATTAAAGATAATGGTGGCATTTTAATAGTATATTACATAACAAGGGTAGTATGAGAATTGTTATAAACGAGTGACTTTACGTGAAAACCGAGCGAAGGGAGCGAGGACTGTAATAGGAGTTTGTAATAAGATTAGCCTGCTATACTATACTTTTCTTGCGATATTTACCATATTATACAATATTTTAATGCTTAATAGATCTATCATATATTGCAGGCCCCAAATTAAAGATGGTTTAGATTTTTCGGTACACCTTCCATGACATATGCTAATAGTTATTCATACAACAAGAATATAAAGCGACTCTTTTTTGCATGCGCGAGAATTTTTATAATGAGTCGTCGCGTCAACGAGTTATGAAAATATCGCGTTTTTTTATATAAAAATTGAAATGCCGTTCGTTAAAATAATTTGAAAATTGAAAACAAACGTTAAATTTGCATTGTTATTGGCAGTGAAACTGATATGTTTCAGTCAATCGCAATAATCGTAATTAGGTAATTTTCTTAAATTTCTAAAAACATGTTTTAATAATTATGAATGAATAAAATAATTTTAGCGATGTATTTGATATTTCTGCTAAAGTGATGGTGTCAGCGGAATCATTTAGTTTAGAATTTCTACCAGTAAACACCAGACTACTATACGAAAAAGAATATTAAGTATTTGATAGTTGGTGTTCTTATAAAAATATATAAGTTATCAGAACCCATTGTTCTTGCATATTTGGGAGAAGGATCTAAACCTGTTACCAAGAACATACACATATGTTATTATCTTAAAGAGAAACACTGTGGGCTACAAGCCGAGAGAGGAGATAACTAAATTTTGACTTAATGCTGTAGTTGAAAAATGTTTATTGATGAAAATAGTTATGCTTATGAGATTGCCATGCACCTGTCGTTAAGACGGACATTCTGAAATGACAATACATTATGTTGAAGACAAGAATTCTTATAATTATTAATATTCCTGACTCTAAGAGAGTTTGCCCACAGGACGGTAACGTCACGAATTGCCGCGCGCGATATACCGCGCCGCCTCCGCCGAATGGCCGAATGCTCGCCCACTATAAGGTAAATCGTTCAAAACTTATATAGATTGACATTCAGTGTTGCCAAAACGATTATGTTCAGTTATTGTGAACTTGAGAGTGATGGATCGGAGAAAAGTTATTTTATTAGCTTTGGTGTTACATAGACGCTGAACAAAGCAAGCTATCAGGAGTCGAAAGCAGTATTGGGTACATCCCCTATTGAGGGTACAGATATTTGGAAGGCGCGTTTTATATATTATTTAAAAAATCCTGAAAAGTTCCTCAATTATTTGCGCAGAAGTAGACAAACGTTTGATTAATTAATCGACCGATTAAAGAATCTATATGTATTCAACATACACAAATGAGAGAATGTGTACCTTCAACAGAAATGGTAGCAGTAACATTAAGGAATGGTATAAATCTTCTTTCTCTTAGATGAATGTCATCACTCCTGGAAAGTTTAAAACCAATTTAACGCTGTATAATTTGTATTTAATGTAAATAAATTTTCCTATTTCTTTCTGTTCGTCATTTTCCATGACATCCAATTTTGGCTCTAGTAAACGGCATACCTCTTTCCATTGTCGGTTTTTTAAATTTCTGTCCTTATATTCATCTCATCTTTTATCTCTCAAACCGTTCTTACTTTCTACTGTTTCAATTAAATATATAAGTTCATACGTAAATCTTCTCCTCGGAGGCATATTTTTTATGCCAATTCAACAACAACCTGCTTGTAATAGACTGCACACACTGAATGACATGACAACACAGCGATGTCGAAAATGTCATTGGATATCGTCGTGTCGGCTAGAGCTCATTTAATCCTATTGGCGTTCAAAAGTCAAGGCGATATGAAATCGCGCCACTTCTGACCGTCAAATCGCAAGTTTCTGCGGCATCGTGCGGTAACGTCCTACCGCGACGATATTTTAACCAGTGTGCTAGCACTGCACTTAATTGTATGTAAACTTTATGAATTTTGGTCATCACGATATCGCGTACGATATATCGCGCGCGGAAATTTGTTCCGTCGCCATCATGTGGGCAAACGCCCTAAAAAACTAAAAGACAATTTGTAGTTCCAAATAGCAATGAATACAAATTTAATTCCGAATTTTGCCGCAAGTGCATGTCACTGCGCCCTAAGGCTGCAGAAAATCTTAGATTATTTCCTTTTATATTACTCAATACAAAAAATCACCCTTCATACTTCACACGTTTAATTTAATTACTTTCAAATCTTAGTAATTTTAACATATTATTGTAACAAAGTTAAGTTTAACAATTTCTTTTCTTAAAATTTCCTTAAAATATTTACTACTATTCCGTTAATTGGGGGTTAGGCCGAAAGCGCAAGAGCATAACAGAGCTTCAATGGAAGGAAGAGTCCTTTTGGAATACAAAAGGTGTTTCATTTAGTATGTTTCGTCCATGCATACAGCCCTTACTCTACATCTGATTTTGTTTAAGTACTGACTATGCAACAGGTAATTTTAGAACGCCTTAAATAAAACTCATAAATTTAAGAATAATCCCCCAAATAAAAAAAGTCACTTTTAAATTAATCCCGTGACAGCGATAATATCAGTGGACAAATAAATAGTTAAAAAACATATTAAATCAAATTAAAATGACCTGTGCAGAAAATATAAGTAAATCAAGGCATATAGGGGAAATCGAAGTGAGCTCAATTTGGTAACAACCTAGTTATAGCTATGTAAGACGGTCTACTGCCATAAGGCTTATGGGAAATTAGAGTAAGTGCGTAGCATTTAAGTAAATGTAGGTAATACAAAAAAATAAATCAGATAATTACAATTAGCAAGATATTTGCTAACCAAGATAATATCGTATACGGTAATGCGTTATTAATTAATCAAATAACGAAAATAGATAAAATAAAAGAATAAATAATAAAAAGGAACTTAACCGTAGTTTAGCTGGCCGCTGGCCCCAACCAGTGCTTTACTGCGCCATGTGAAGCTGCACGTCACGCCATGTGGATCTACATCAGTCCGACAAAAGGGCTTTAAAGTTGGAATAAATGAACCTTGAGAAATTCTCTAGGCTAGCGAAAGACCGGGCGAAGGAAGGTTTAGTTTAATTATAAATAATTTTAAATATTTAATGTAGAAACACAAAGATATAACATATCTTTTGAAAAGAATAACCTTTCTTTACAGACAATACTTTTATGAGACGATATTGCCGATAATACGTGAAAATATTAATGACATCATGCATGCCAGTTTATCTCACGATAAATAATTAAGAATGCTGGATGCTGTAGTATGCCATACTGATGGTCAAAACTACAACGATAATATCTAGACTTTGACTTTTGTTTCCCTAGGCGTTTATCTGTCGGAAGGGACGACCACTCATCATCAATGACCACATTAACCAACCCACGTCAATTGCCAAAAGATATCCTTGACAAGAGAGTAAGGGTAGTCATTTTCTTGACGACTTCTTGATCTTGTCTTGATTTCAAGTCAAGAAACGATCCTTGTTTTTGAAGAAGACAAAAAATTGCTTCTCAAGATCAAGATTTCTTGGCAAGAAATCAAGAAAATCTTGAAACATTTTGAAAATATAACATTAAAAAAAACTCATTTGTTTGCTAGTTTATTGGCAAAAACAAAATCAAACCACTGCAACACTTTTAATTGATGGATAAAAAAATCAGTAAGCAAAAAAAAAATTAATACCAAGCGGCACCTTGTCGTATGTCCGAGGTTGTCATATACAATGTGGGCCAAATTAAATTGATAAATTGGATCCTTTTTTAATGCTTTAATAAATTTTCAAAGGATTTTTACCACATTTGGATATGTTATGGCCTAAGGTATTGGGATCAAAAGGTACTTTGCAAAGCGAGTCTACTTCAGTGGCGTACCGAAATTGGATCCTTATTAATGCTTAATGACTTTTAATTTTCAAAGGATCTTTTATCATTTTTGGATATATTACGGCCTAAGATATTAGAATCAAAAAGAACTTTGCAAAGCGGGTCTACTTTCGTGTGTGTTTTTCTGCACCGCAAAATAATAAAAATTACCAGGGATTTAATAAGCTTGAAAAATATCATACAAAATGGCCAAATTCGAGATTCACCCTGTAACTAGTGAAGCGATTAAAATAGCCATGGTCATGATCTATTTTCGCCACTTGTTATTTTCGCAAAAAAATAAATCGGGAATGGCGGGCTGTAACTCTTACTGCTTAACTCTTACGGCTCCCCTGTACTCATAAAAATGTTGCATTTTGAAAAATTTTCGCAATTAAGGAAACTATTGTATTTAATATTTTATGTATTAAATGAAATATAGACTTCTAGATAGTATAGCGTTGCATTTGGTCCAAGGCGTATCTTTTATTGTTTTTCTTCTAAATCCCAGGCATAGTTAAGTTTCATCACCGTGATATTCGTAAAATCCTCAAAGAACTAGATACGCAAAGACACCAAGACCAGACGGAATACCTGCCATTGTGTTAAAGAGCTGCGCCAATGAACTAACACCCATTTTTCCAGACTTTTCTTATCGAAAAGAGATTTACCCATCTTCTTGGAGAGTCGCTCGAGTGCAACCTGTTCTAAAAAAGGCATAAAACTTCGCCCCAGACTATCGCCCAATTGCCTTGCTTCCAATGATCTCTAATGTCATGGAACATGCAGTCAATCAGCAACTATTTAAGTACGTCGATACCAACAGATTAATTAACGATAACCAAGACGGCGTTCGCAAAGAGAGATCGACAGGAGGTATGTTGGCCTATGTCACTCATATTTGGAGTAAGGCAATTGAGAACTACGGAGAATCTCGAGCGATTGCGTTGGATATTTCGAAGGTATTCGACAGAGTTTGGCATGATGGATTGCTCAACAAATTGCCGTCCTTCGTACTGCCAGCCTCTCTTTGCAGATGGCTTGCCAGTTTCCTTAAGAACCTATCTCCGCATGTTGCAGTTGATGGACATATCTCAGACACATTAACCATTAACGCAGGCGTGCCTTAGGACGCAATACTTTCACCAACTCTGTTTCTCATCTATATTAATAACCTGATGACTGAAACCAATAATCCTGTTTACAGTTTTGCAGATGACAGTACCCTTGTCTCCCAATTTAAATTAGAACAACCTTTACTAACGACTGAGACTTATCACCGCAGACAGAAGCAGATTACAACAATTAACCAAGATCTGGAGAAAGTTCGAACTTGTGGCTACAGAAATTTGGTCCAGTTCAATGCAGCAAAAATCGAAGCAGCCACGTTTACCAAGAAAGCCAATTCGCCGGCCTCTGACCTCATTATGGCATGATTGGCCATTCCTTCACCCTCGCAAGCTTGGTGCGCTATTTCGCAACAAAAAAAACTTCACCGCAGCATCTGCTCATGCTCTACAAAGCGCAAATAAGACCATGCTTAGATTGCTTAGGATTTTGTTCACATATCTGGGGTGCCGCACCAAAAGCACACCCAGAAAAGAGCTGTGCGTCTCGTCGGCGAACCGGAGTTGACCCGGGATGTGGATAGTCATGAACACCGCAGACATGTGGCTGAGATATCCCTGTTTTACAGATAGTTTTACGGCAGATATTTTCAGAATTTGGCCCTCATCCCACCACGCCCCCAGCAACGCCTGTCAGACAGTCGCGACAGACGGTAAGGGCGCATCCGTTAGTTGTATAGCTGGAAACACCTAGAACGTCGCTTAACTGGGACTCTTTTGTCTGGCGCACTGCATTGCTGTTTAACTCACTCCCAGGTCGTCTCTTTCCACCAAATTATAACCTACAGCTGTTCAAGAGCCGTGTCAAACGGCATCTCCGCACACAGACCGCTCGTCGAGTGCCATAGGATCTCCCTTTAGTGTGTACATCATTCATTGTAAGAAAGCAATTTGAACAACCCTTTATATAATTAAAATTAATTTAACTTACTTTTTTTACTTTGCCTTGAATGTAGCCAATTTAATACAGTTCTTTGACTTGACCTTGCATCGGATGTACTATTAGCAATATTAACATTACTCCAGGAAAATTATACTTTTTGAACTTTTCGTGCGGAAACTCATTGCAAAACAGTTTTTCATGCTTTGCTTTCTAATGTCGTTTTAGTCCTGAAGTTCCAGCATTTTTCGTTTCATGATACACAATATTCCTAAACTGTTCAAAGCACGTTAACATTTTGCGACTTTGTATTTTTTTGTTACTTGATTTGTCTGTGTTGATTTCAGAATGCCGCAACATTTTTTGCTTTTAAGTCCTTGACCTCCACTTGATGAATGCTGATAGTGTTCTTGTGACCTTCTTCCCTTTTTCTCTTTGTTACCACTGCTTTTAACTTTGTTGTTTTGACTGTTTTTGTCAAGAATTCTTGTCTTGCCGATCCCTATAAGCAAGCAAGCAAGAGAAGGTTCGAAAATTAAAGATGACCACAGAATACTTCGGAGCTGTCCCCCGGCGATTCCAGCTGGGTACGTTCCCAGGTATATCAAAGTATGAAATAGCAAATGTTTTAAATTTTAAAGCCGCTATTACACGGCGTGTGTATCGATGCGCCTGGTGTGTGGCGTGCGGAGTGATGCGCATTCACACGACCTGCAGATTGGCAAGTTTCTTCGTTTCAACATGTCCGTTCCTCGAAAACGGATGCTCGATTGTGCAGCAGCTTGCTATATTTTGTCGGACAGTGATGATTTGATAACTACTAACTTCTGAGGAAGGTTTTGAGTGAGAATTAGGGGCTGACGAAAATCCTTAGGATGGTTGTGACTGTTGTGGGTGAGAATGAGGAAATCATGGGGATGCCTGAAAGTGAGATTGGGGAGGGGGAAAATGCCCTAGGGATGGCTGAGGTTGCGATTGGGAAGAAGGAATAAATCCTGAGGGTTGCTGAAGATGAGAATGGGGAGAAGGAGGATGTGTTGGGGATGGATGAGAGTGAGAAAGGAGAGAAGGCGGAGTTCATGGGGACGGTTGAGAATTAGCGTGGAGAGAAGGCGGAAATCCTGGAGATAGTTGAGAGTTCCAAATTAGTGGTCCTTGCTTGTATGGGCATCGTTTGTCCACGGCATGTTGTCACTTGAAGAGCTAAATATCTACTGAGTTAAAATTTGACGGGCGAACACATCACGCCGAGTGGTTGTATATGCATGCTAGTTCACTCCGTGCGCGGCTCGTTTGCTTTAAAGTGTGAAAAGTTTACCGCTAATTGACGTGACCAGGCACGCCGCGTCAAACTCATCGCGTTTACCCAATCACACGGCGTGTGGCGCGACAGTTTACACTCCAGGCATGACACTTCACACGCCGTGTAATGGCGCCTTAAGATATAAATAAATCTAAGTTGGAAATAGGTATGTTAAGTTCTAATGTAAGGTAAAGAGAATATCAAACACATAAATCTACCAGTAAAAGAGAAGAAATTATATTTCTGGGTTTGGTAGCGTTTACAACGCTACCGTATAACAGAGATGTGCCACTGTGCCTCGTCACGGTCTGCTCATAAGATGCAGGCCAAGCAATTTCTATCATCGCTGTCGTACCGCTTCATCGGCCTGATGATATCCATACATATCGAAACGCGTCGTCGATTGTGCAGACAGGTGGTAGATGTGGTCCACCCTGATCGCTCCTGATGACCTCTGGTTCATGCTTCGTCACCATGCTTTTATGATCCGCTTAGGGTGGAAAAGAAGAAAAATTGCAAGAAAGGATTGTTGTAGTTGTATATTTAGCTGTTATGCAAAAAAGAGTTTTAATCCATAATTTGAAAAGGACTTAAAAATGCAGAAACATGTGCTTAGTGTTGAATTAAAAATAAAGCTAAATAAGTTGACTCACATTTGCAGAGTATTTGTATAGTTCAAAATATTTTTAAATATGTACTGTTGATAACCAAGAAATTTTGGCTTTTTAAGTTTTATTTTTCTATATGTACTAGCTTAAAAGTTTTCAAAGAATTACACACTAAATACAAAACGTCCCCCCACTAAGATTTAATCTTTACAGAACAGAACGAAAAAATTTATTTTAGGAGAAAAAGTATTTTTTGGCTTTTTAACGTTTTTACTACTCAAAAAAATCTTATTGGCGGGAAACTTAAATTTTTTATAAAGTATACTAAAAATTACGATTTTGCTAATTTGAGTCATCAGAAATATTTAAAATAAATACGCAGAACATATTTTAAAGCTGCCCAAATAATGATCATAACAATAGAACTAAAAACTTCTTGTAAAGTTTTTTGAATTTGGTAATGTCCCAGAAAATTCGTTAACAAATATTTCAGATATCGAAATAGTTTCATCCTGAAAATTCCATTTTGAAAATAGGGCTTTACGTACAGTCAAAAAATAACTAAATCAATTTTTCTCCTAAGTTAAACAAGTTTTTACTTTGGAAAATAACCGGAACACATGAAAAGCAAGTAAAATTTAGGAGCATTATTCGGAGACTCCTTCTTTTGTTGATTGGACAGGTGATTAAATACTTATAATTTAGGGTTTATACCTGAGTTTTTAAATACTCTTCCTCCGTACAAAATGGTTCATGACATATTAATGATTCAGTGTATTTATAGCTCGGTCGTGGTCTTCTAAGTCTACGGGACGGGATGGATATACAAGTTCCTTCAGATAACCCCACAAGAAGAAATCGAGTGGGCTCAAGTCAGGGGACCGTGCTGGCCATCTAAAACGCCCCCTGCTGCCAACCCAACCGTTAGGAAATACGTTGTCAAGATATTAAGTAACCACACGAGCATTATCGGGAGGAGCGCCGTCCTGCTGCCATATCATAGTACTATGTTCTGCTAACGGAATTTCATCCATTAATTCTGGCGATAAATTTTGCAAAAAAATCCAAATATCGTTGTCCTGTTCAGGTGTTCTCATACGGGCCAATCAAATGTCCATTAAAAAGGCCACACCAAACGTTTATGCCCCACATATTGTTGATTTTTGAACCCAGTGGCGATTCTGTGTTGACCAGTAATGGGCATTGTGCTTATTTACTACACTATTATTATGAAAACGGCTTTTATCAGCCCAACAAATTTGATTTAAAATAGCGTAGTTATCGTTTAACATAACTTGCATTAGAACAATAAATTTTAATCTACGCGCAAAATCAGTAGGTTGTAATGCTTGCACTAAATGTATTTTAAAAGGGTGATACTTATGTTGATTCAAGATTCTTTGTACAGTGCTCTTACTAAATCCAAGCTCCTTAGCAAGAATGCAAATAGAAATTTTTCGATATATACCAACATATGCCAAAACGTTTATGGTGTTCCCTTCACTTTTAACTGGAGTGGGATTTCTGGAAGGAAAAGATCCAGTACGCATTTTCTGCTCCAACTTCTAAAACGCCATATGTGACGGTGACCGACGCGACGCTCGGGGAAGCGATCGTGATATAAACGGGCGGCGTCTCCAGAATTTCTTCTACACTCTCCATAAATAAGCAGCATGGCTATACATTCATCGGCATTAAATATTGTCAATTATCTAATTAATTAATTAATTATAATTAATTATTATTCTATCTATCAATCACTTTAACGTACTTTTAGCTATAATGATATCCATGGAGATTAGGGTGGCCCATCTAATGCAACCTTTAAATAATTGAGCTGCCACCCCTCAAAAAGGTTCCATTTAATGGAAAAACATCCCCACTAAAATTCCATTTTGATCGGATAACAGGAAGTGGTGCCGCATGCAACGTTAATTCTGATCACAATGAAAAATTTATTATTACCTAATTTTGCAAAAATGTTGCATTTGTAAAAGCGAAATGTGTTACAAAACAATATTTTGTTAACCTGAAAGCACTTTTAAAATAAAAAATATATTCTCTATTAAAACAGTAATAATTATGCTTAATGGGAAATGGGTAAAAAACACTACACGTATACTTTTTTAAATTTGGAGTGATATATTTATAAAAAATATCTGACTATTCTAAGACCTGCAACATTGTCTCTTTTTTAACATCTGGAAAACGTGTTTTATAATCCTTAACAACTTGAAGTAAAAATTGCTTTTGCTCTTCGTCCTTATTTAATATTTTATTATACTCACTAATTAGCTTGATACCTCTCTCAGCTGTGTCATTTACTACTTTAAGATTATTGATAATTTTACAACACTTGATGTAACTTTCATTTATATTCCAAGTTGCTGGATGGCTTTCCAAAAATTCTCCATCCATCCACAAATATTTGTTCTCTTTGTTTTGCAATTTCACTTTTTCTCTTAGCTGACTTTTGTCCACTCGGCGTAAAGTTTTCCAGTTTTTCAATACAGTGGTTTTCTTTTCGTATTGGTATGAGAGCTTTGTCCCAAAAAATAGACGCTTCTTTATTAGTTAGCGCGGCACTTTCACGTAAACTTAGTTTCACTTCACGAATGTTAAAGAATAAAACTTGCAAAGCTTGTTTATTAGAAGGTAATTTATTACCAACAATTTGGGGTGTATAATGTCCAATTAGGTACACGGCACTATCTTTCCGTAAATGTCGAGTCTCAGACATGATCCCGTTTGCTTTTTAATTTCACAAAGAAAATACACAGACAAAGTTAATTAACCTCTACGGAGGGAGGTCTGTTGCATACTAACATAAGTAAGAAATGGGGGTGACTGGCTTAGCCGCTGTAATTACACAAAAAATCCCAGAAAACAATTACTTGTAAAGATTCAGGTATATTTTTATTCTTAGAAATGACCAATTTGACACTGCTAAAAAAATGAGGATTTTTAATATAATATTGTATATACCAAGTACCTACCTGTACCTGATATTTTGACCAGCTTGCGGCACGTGTTCCTCTTGTCGGATTGAGTTGAATTTTTGGTGGTTTTATTTTTTAATATAAAGGAACATTTTCACAGGGTGGCCCGGTAAAAATCTTAAAAAATTTTTTTCACCCCTAGAGAGATGGGCCACCCTAATGGAGATGAAAACTA
>MU191771.1:6871-33392 GCA_016904865.1 Pissodes strobi
TAACCTTTACTGTTAAGAGAAAATATTTACTGGCCTTTCTCACCAAGGTAAAAAAGGACTTTCTGATGAATTTATTAAAGTTATTTTTAATTATCCTACGCGACAAACTGTTAGTTGGAATATAGGCAAAGTACGACAATCCTTATTACAAAGATGTGTACCTCAAAATATAGGCCTAAACGCAATTACGCGGCAGCAGTATATAGAAAGATATGTTACCGACTTTGCTAATACCTATTTAATCCAGTCCCAATTGAAAGAAAAGCTATCCTTATATAGATGGTCCTTATTGTGCTATTCCAAAAAGTAGCAACTATCAAGTACTACGGCAGTCAATCTGTACCAACAAAGGGTACCTCTTGTTAAAACCGGCCTTAATTGTTGCCCCAAATGGCTATATTTTAACTATCCAAGGGCCATACTTTTCAGATTCCCGCAACAATGATGCTTCAATGCTAAGGAATGAATATCAGAGGGATATTCAAGGAATTCGGAACTGGTTTCAACAAAACAATATTTTTGTTGTCGATCGAGGTTACCGCGATACCATACCATTTTTACAAGAATTGGGTATTGAGTGTAGAATGCCTTGCCAACTAAAACCCGGTCAGCAACAGCTGACTACAGAGGAAGCGTATGCATCTCGTTTATTAACTAAGACTCGATGGATTGTGGAAGCTAGGAATGGACATATTCAAACGATTTTTAAGTTTTTCTCAGAAACGATACCAATCTCCCATATTACAAACTTAGGGGACTTCTACAGGATCTGTGGTACTATTATCAACAAATATCGGGAACCTATAGCTATGCAAGGAGCCACAGTACAATTAGCTCGTGAGATATTGGCAAGGTCAAGAGAAATAAACAACCTCTAAATAAGAGTCGAACAGGAAAATCTTCGATATAGAAATCCCAGATGGAGACGTTTGGATCAAAATCACGTCCCTGCGTTTCCCCGTCTTCATATGGATTATCTAAGGGACATTACTATATGCATATATCCGCTTAATTTTGCTCCTTCCTACATTCAAGATACAACTCAGAGGATAACGCATAACTTCAAATAGATACTGGTAGACTTATGTGCCTCAGATTAATGCATATGTTCGGAAGCTACATTCTCATAAAAATACATTGGAACAACCGGGGAATGAGCACAGTAAAAGGAGAAAGGAAAGTGTTTCCTGCAGTAATCTCCCAAAAGAGAGCAGAAAAATTAATACCGCTGAAAAGCTAGCATTCTCTCCCAATATTAACAGCTCTGATAACTCAATTCATAGCTCTATTGACAACTCAATTCATAACTCTATTGACAACAACGTGGCGAACAATACTACAACAAAAAGAAAAATTCTGGTCTATGGGGACAGTAGTGCCAGAAACTACTCAATTTACCTAAGAAAGACTTTGGACAGTAAATTATTTGATTTAAATGGCATGGTAATGTCAGGTGCGCCCCTAAAAGAATTGGCTCAAAACATCTTTAAGTTGGCTACTTCTTTTAATCATAGGGATTTCATTGTAGTAATGTTAGATATAAATAGGATAAGTTTTTTTAAACCTAATGATCTATTTACTTTGTTGGCTGTGGGTAGATTTACAAATCTAATTTTTTGTTATAAACATGATTATAAGATTGTAAACATGGATCTCTGTGAAGAGTTTCAAAGATGTCTGTCTGAATTTGTAATAAAAAATTTTAATATGTCTGTTCGGGTGGTAGAGAATTATCGTGCTGAGCGCGGTTATAGGTATAAAAATGTGTCATTATGTAAAGTGCTCATTTCTTACATTTGTGATTACCCGCTGGAATCACGTATTGTTATTAGAGCAGTTCCTTTATCTTCTTGCTCGGGTGATATACTTGACAGCTTGGGCAACAAATCAGAAAAAAATTTACCTGTAACAGACGCGAAACCGGGAGTAGGTGTGAATGATTTTTTAGAACTACATCACATGGTTCAAAATTCTCTTTGATGTTGTTGAATATACAATCTGTACGAAATAAAATTGATGAGCTTAACCTTTTCCTCGATAATATTCACTATCCACATTTTGTTCTCCTCACAGAACATTGGCTTAAGGAGGATGATCCAATTTTTTTGAACGACTATGTCTTGTTATCGAGCTATTGCCGATCTAACACTGTTCATGGTGGGACATTGATATTTGCTCACAGAAAAATGCTAGAATTTTTGATGTTTGCTAACTTTAATAAGTTTAATGATATGATTGTGGAGAGTGAGTTTGAATTCTCAATGGTTTGTTGTCCCGCCTTTGATTTTTATATTTTGTGTATTTATAGACCACCCACTAGTGACGAAAAGACTTTTATTTATAGGTTGGAACTTCTCTTATCACGGCTGCCTCTACATGCAATAACAATATTGACAGGGGATTTTAACATAAACTTTCTTGATACAGCTTCCCCCTTCATCTCAATCATTGATAGCAGTGTTGAATACTTTTAATCTAAAACTGCATGTAGAGTCGCCTACACGTATCACATCAAATTCCGCCACAGGGTTGGACTATATCTGCAGTAGCTTTGACAGTGTAAATATTGATTGTGATACTATCAATGCCGGATTGTCTGATCATGAGGCAATTGTGTGTAATTTCTTGTTTAGTTTAAGTAATGTTGAGCCTGCGAAGCAACAACGCAGATTGTTTACGAGAAAAAATCATAATAGGTTTTCAATGACATGTAAGAATGCTGACTGGTCAGAGGTTCTAAATGCTGAGGCACCGTTGAAGAAATTTCATTCCCTTTTGTACAAAATTTTTAATGATTCATTTCCCCTCCGTACATTTGTGTGTAACAATAAAATTAAAAAACCATGGTTTTCTAGGGGTTTAAAAATATCATCAAGAAATATGCGCGCCTTGCATTATATTAGAAAATTTGCTTTAGATAAAGCTTGGTTTGTGCTTTATTTTAATAATTATCGTAAAACATTTAGGAAAACTATTAAATCTGCTAAGCAGCAATACTTTAATAATCGTATACAAAATTCGGTAAATAAACAGAAGGAAGTTTGGGAAATTGTTAACAACTTGAGAGGCAAAAACAAAACCACAACTGTTAACTCGGATTTGGATTGTCATAAAATTAATGAATTTTATTGCTCTGTGGCAAAAAATTTAAACTCTAGAATAAATTCAAACCATGATTTTGGACAGTTTTTGCAAAATATTGATGTTTCTCAGTCGTTTTTTCTAGCACCGACAAATATGAGTGAAATAAAAAATACATTCTCTGCATTGAAGAATAAAAAGGCCACAGGATGTGATGGGCTGTCTCTCAAAGCTTTCTTGAGTCTGCCTGATAATGCTTTAGCAGTACTTGCGGAGTGTATAAATCACTCGTTTCTATCTGGAATTTTCCCTTCGTTTTTAAAAATAGCGACTGTGATACCCTTATATAAGGGAGGCGACTCAAATTGTCCTTCCAATTTTAGGCCAATATCTTTATTACCTGCTCTTTCGAAAATAGTTGAGAGACTAGTGAAAAATCGGTTACTTTCTTTTCTAAATAAATATAATTTAATGTGCACAGAACAATTTGGTTTTCAGGAATCAAAAAGCACAAATGACGCCATTTTTTCATTTCTTGAAAGTTAGATTTTAGTCTAAATGATAGTGAGGTAGCCGCGGCGGTTTTCTGCGACTTGTCGAAGGCATTCGACTGTGTGGATCATAAAGTTCTCTTGCTCAAGCTCGAAAAGTATGGGATAAGGGGAAAGGCTTTGGAGTGGTTTGAATCATATTTATCTGGGCGGCTCCAAACGGTAAGTTTTAAAAATAAGTCTTCCAAACAGCTGGAAATTCGAGCAGGAGTTCCGCAGGGATCTGTCCTTGGTCCGCTATTGTTTTTAATATATATTAATGATTTACCAAGTATTACAATAAAGGGTAAATTTACTCTGTTTGCGGATGATTCAACCATACTTTGGACAGGCAAACATTTGAATGAACTTGAGTCAAATGTTAAAGATGATCTGGTCGTGGTAAAAAAATGGACAGATGCCAACTTTTTATCTCTCAACATCAAAAAGACAAACATTCTTACTTTTAAATGCAATTTTAATGAAGTAACAGTTGGAGACCAAGTGATAAATAATGAAAAAGTAAGCAGATTCCTGGGTTTATACATGGATGATAGATTAAAATTTGAATCACACATTATTAACCTAAGCAAAAAATTGGGCTCCAGCTGCTATGCGATTAGGGTAATTTCGAACAACTTGAATTTCGCTGCTACAAAGACTGCATATTTCTCCCTAATTGAGTCACACTTAAGATACGGCATAAGCTTTTGGGGTTGCTGCTCCCAGCATTTATTTAGCATAATATTTGTTCTGCAAAAAAGGGCCATTAAATATATGTGCAGGGCCAGAATTAGGGATTCTAGTAGACCGCTATTTCTATCCCATAAGATCTTGACCTTGTCCTGTTTGTTTTTGCTGGAGACATCTTGCTTAATCTATAAGAAGTTCAAGAATGAAATTGATTCAACCCCAGTGCGTTCCACTCGCCAAGCATTTAAAATTAATTTACCTATACCTCATTCCAGTCAAACTAAAAATTCAATATTCTACAACGGTAAAAAAATATTTAATCATCTTCCGCTAAAAATTAGAAAAATTCAAAATCTGAAAATATTTCGAAAAGAGGTAAAGGCTCTCCTAGTTTCTAAGGCTTATTATACCGTAGAAGAATTTTTCCGCGATACTTTCTAGTGTACCTGCATTGATATATGTTCCTTATTTCAGCGTTCCTCGTTTTAGTGCGATTTTAATACCTGACGAACATGTTGAATTTTTAGAAAACTTTAGACTAATTAAGTTTGCTTTGTTTATATTATTTAGGATTGCAATATTATGGAGTATACCAATTTACCTAACGATACCATAATGGTTGAGAAGCTGGTCAACGGCTGATATTTGTATTGTCTAATATGATGACCATTTAACTTAAAATGTAGTGTAGATATTCATTGGTTGTCGCACTCATGTTATTCTTTTTTTTGGTTTTGGTTTGGGGCGCACCAAACACCAAACACATTTTAAAAAATCTCTGTTTTTGTTTTGTGGCTTTGTAAATAGGAATGTGATGATTCTTTATACAATAAAGCTTTTTTTGACTTTGACTTTGACTAAATGGATAATCAAAACATAATTAGGTTGCGCATTTACTCGCTCCACCGCAATACGATTAAACATCAATTATTCATTGAATACCAAGAAGATGCAATTCGAGGATACTACTGTACTTGTAAGTCTGATGCAAGGAGACTAGGAACGGGTATCCATGTTGAGTCAATTTTGTGGTATCTGGGTTACTCGCGATACGAAGCCACTGTAAAATATCCAGCTACAACCTTATTAGAAACGGTTTTGGATGCTGGTAACAGAAGACATAATGCCAATATTCAAATTATTCTATAACGGTAAGAATTGCTTTAAAATAAAACTACTCTGGTTATTCTTTTTCTAGCCGTTTCTATAATCAAATATTTTTTTTACAGAATGCCGTAAATGTTTCCAAAAAATATTTGCCTAATAAGTTGAGATGAATAATACTGATCGATATACTGCTCTAGCGCGCTAAAAGCAAGAAGTCGGTCTAACAGAAAAGTGTTACTTTTCCTTTCACCTTGTATATTAACAATATTTTTTTTGACTTCCCTGGTACGTATTTGAAATTTTGTTTTTTAATTTATTTTCGTGAAGTATAGTATTAATAAAAAATTCGTTGAGAGGAAATAGGTATATTTTCTATTGATGGCGTTGTTGCAACTTTTTTGACGCACCCTGTACGTTAAAAATTACTTTTTTAACTTACCTGGTATATATACATTTTTAGATATATTCTAGTTAATATCATATTGTACCGGTAGGTACTATTCATAATAATTATTTGATGAAAATGATAGCTATTAGTATTTTGCTTCATTTTTGTCACACCCTGTACAAAGTGAACGACTTTTTTGATGTTCCTAGTATATATGTTCAATATTTTAAGTATAATTATGGTCATTTCGTAACATATAAGTGACAACAAAACTGCATTTATAATTTCTGGTATCCTCTCAATACTAAGCCTTATTATTTTACCGCATACCCCAAAATGGGATTAGGCAGCCAATATCTCGAAAACCGCTCGAACGATTTTGTTGGTGCAATGATAACTTTTGATGGGGAACTCGAAAACAACATCATATCAAAATTTCAGCCAATTTGACCAGAACCACTTTTCCGTAAGCTCCCTGCGGGGTCCTTTAGATGTGTGGACTTTTGTGTCTTATTTAGAGAAACTTGTTTCTGATCTTTAAAGGCTTTTACATTATCCTCCCGTTTCTGTAATCTAAACACTTATGAGCTTATTGTATGAGTTGATTCTTGATTTCCATCACTGTTCTTCATCATCTTCTTTCATTGTTCTTTTTTTTTTAATCATTTAACAGAATATCCTTATCTGTGTTAAAGCGATAATCTTGTTGGATAAATTGTGTTTTTGAAGCACTTTGCATTTTAATTCTATGATACATGTGGCGTGATTATTACCGGAATCCATAAGCTGAACTGTTATTTTGTCGGGCCTTTCAATTTCTTGAAGAGGCATAAAGTGTTTAAATTCTTTAAATCAACCGAAGGTTTGCGCTGCTCTGAGAGTCATGCATTATAATATAGAAATTGAAGTCCATATTGAACGTGGGCAAGAAAGTTTCATCTGGCTGCTACGCTCTGTGAGTTATTGCCACCAGTCTGAATTACTCCATTGCCAGATGCGCATACTTTGCGATTATCTAATCCCACCTTCGATATGGAATTTGTTTTTGGGGTTCATGCTCGGATTACATTTTTAATTCATTATTTCTACTACAGAAAAGAGCCATTAGATGTCTATGTAAGGCCAAGCATCGTGACTCATGTCGCCCTCTCTTTCTAAGCCATAATATTTTAACAGTGTGTTGTCTTTTTATTCTGGAAACAGTGTATTTGGTTTTTACAAAATATAAACATGAACTAGTATTAGGTAACCAGTATAATACTCAACAAAATTACCTGCTGAGGCTACCCATTCCTCACTCTGAACGTGTTCGTTACTCTTTTGTATATGGAGGTAAAAAATTATTTAATAATCTTCCACTTGAAATAAGGAAACTTAAGTTTGACTGAACAAAGCCTACGTATAAAGACGAAGAGATTTCTCGCTGGTAAAGCTTACCATAATTTAGGTGAATTTTATAATGATTAGCATTTAAGTATTTTTTATGTTTTGCATTTTATCTTAGTTTTATTGTAACTTAGTGTCTAGTTTTATATCTTCTATAATGTTTTAGCTTTGGCTTTGTCTACAACATTTATGTTTATATTGACAATAAAGCATTTTTTGAGTTTGAGTTTATACGATGTCCTAGAAACAAAATAAATTTATTAGACACTTTTTTGATACCTAGATAGTCACTCTCGCCTCTAGCGAATACGGTTATAAACCATAATGACAGTTGGGTGGGCGGGACTTGGAAGGTTTGTTTTTTGTTTACTATTTTAGTTTAGAATGTCTAATATTTCACTTCACGCATGGCTCTTCGCTCGCGTTGCTCGTTCCAGGGGCGCAATCTAGCAAAACTAACAAAAAATTATAAAAAGATACAAGCATAAGCTAAAAAATAAACGAATATACTGTTAAGTTTTGTTTGAGTGTGTCCAACGTTTCTGTAATTGTTTGCTGTTTATTTTTTTTGTTATACTTCCATTATGCTTTAATATTCTCTTTGATCTGTCTCCGTTTATATACTACGATAGCCTTACTATGTCTGCTCTGGGCTTTGTTATATTATTTTCAATTCTCATTTGCCATTTAGATATGTTTGTTGTATCGGATTTTGGGTTTTTGTGTTCTAAGGTTTTCGGTTTGTCACAAGTTTTCTGTTGGTTACTGCTAAGGCCGCTGCATATATTATTGTGTGAATGTCTTCCAGTGTGCTTGTGGTATCTAAGTATCCCGCAGTGACTTCGCTGTTCTTCGTGTCTATTAATATGTTTGTGTCTTTCTTAAAGTGTAATTTTGCGAGAATGTCTCTCATAGTTGGATTGCTATCTCCTCAGATTGTTAAATGTGTTTTAATTTCCCATTTAAGGTCTTCATATGATGTTGTTCCCCCACCTAGTCTTGTTGTACTGTTTGTGATTAGGGCGATTATTACTGCTTATGTGTTGTTTGTGTATAGCGTGGTTGTTCTTGCTCGTTTGTTTGTATTATGTTTGTTTCTTCCTTATCTCTCAGTTCCACTGCCACTCCTTTTTTGATTTTTTGTATTAGCTGTGCAGTTAGTCTGTTCTTTAGTATTACACGCTTTCCGTCCATCAATCTTTGTTCGGTGACCTCAGTAAAATTGGGATATTTTATCCTGAAAATTCTGTGTAATTCTGTTGCTATATCCTCAAGTTTTGTGAGAAGGTATTAACAACCCATGACAGTGTTGCTTATTTCATCATTGCCATGAGTTGTCAGGTTCGTCCTGCCTTGGTGATTGTCAGTTGTTCCGACAAAATACTTCGGAGAGCTGTTACGGTCGAGGCCTGGTCCTCTTTATTTTGGCCAAGGGGTCTGCTCCTGTGTTAATCCCGTTCTTCATGCCGCTCGTCTGAGGATTTTTAATGATTATTTTCAGATTCATCGATATCTTTCATTTGTGGTGTGAGTAGTTCAGTGTGTCCCGTTTCAGAATTGCCAATCAGTAGTAGGTGAGGTTTTTTTTTTATTTATTATTGTTGGTTTGCTCTTCAAAGATATGTTCCTCAGTCGCGTTCTGCGTTGTATATGGCAGATGTGAAAATTGAAGTTTTGAATTTCAGAGAGAGCAAGTACCTCAAGACTTGTTCCATATGTGATTTTTTTCCGTATGGGCTTGGTACATCTCGATGTTTCGCATGCTATTGTCCTCGATTAGAGCATGATCTTGAAGCTTTGTACCAGTTTTGGCTTATGTATTTCAGTGAGCCATCTCTTAGTTGTTTGTGGTGATTTTGGTGGCCATATAAGTATAAGCTCACTTCTCTAAAAAGGTAACTCCCACCACCAACAATATCTGATCTTATAAAAATCCTGACCTCTGAAGTAAGTTCGGCTGTAGCATTTTTATCGACACAAGTCCGCCTGTTTTGTCGCCACTGTCCCGCATGCTGTCACTGTCAGCAGTGGCTCCAAGATTGCACTGGCGGTCCCCAGGCAGCGCTGCACCATTTTAATGACATGTCCTCTTTAACGCAGGAGGTACAGAATGTTACGCTACTACCAGATTACTATCACTCCTCGATAGCTGCTCTTGCGGGCAGGGCATTATTATTATTGTGATCGTTTTTAATTTTTTGTCGGGCTTTTCCCGGTTTCTCCCTATGCAGACGGGTGTATACCAAGTCTGCCCAGTGCGCTTATTGCTTGAGAAAAGTTCGGGCTTTGTTGCATGTCTTCAGTATTATCGCGTTCTGTATATGTGATGTATGTATCTGTGTGTCTAGCTGAAGTTGTTTCAGATGTTGCGTGAAGGCCTTAGTGGTGATGCCTGTTATGGATATTATTTATTTATTTATTTATTTATTAACGGACATAGCCCAATTTCACGTTAATTTACAATTTAGTCTAACTAAACAAACATTCACTTCATTCAATTTGACAAGTTTAACCAAAGATATATAAAAAAAGTAGACCGTTTTGTTTACTAAATATGAACACGCCAACATTGTTCCCCTTCTTCTTTCCTCCTCTTATAAAATAGTACACAAGCCCTAGTATTACTTACCGGTCCTGCAGCGCTGTTGCCGATGACACCTAAAAGTATGTCTGTATTATAGAAAATTGGCAGCTTGTTTTTAATATCGTAACAGAAAAATTACATTTATTAGAAAATAGAGCATGTCAAAATAAAAATGTTTCGCTTTAAATTACACCGTGCAGAATTTAGTGTCGTTTGGTTGCGTCCCGGAGCGAGCGAAGCGAGCGGAGGGCCATACGTGAAGTGAAACATATTTATTTTTTACATTAATTTGGGTTACCTCGGGTTAGTTCTTGTTGGTTACGCCCCCGAATCGAGTCACCCCGTAAGAAAAGGTGAAACCTTTGGCAACATTGCGCGTCAGATGTCAGAAATTTCCTGATTTTTACACTTCAGCTCCTCAATAGTCAGACTTTGGGGCATTTTTGTGGGATAACCAATTAATTGCGCAACATTTTAATGGTCAAATCAAAAACGTCTTCTGAAAATGGCTAAATAAAGAAGAAAACATTTTTAGAAAAATCCAATTGTTGTTAAACTGAAAAATTACCCTATTTTCCGCTAGAAACGTTTTGTAAACTGGGCCGGCCGTATGTCACTACTTCACCACTTCACATTGTTCACGAAATCAGCGGTACTCCCTCTTGCTGCACACGCCGACAACCTCGCGTAGCCATCTAGAAGGAACTAACCGCTATCTTCATCGGGTTTTTGCCGTATCAGTATTTGTGGATTTAATTGCGTGTTATTTGGACGTTGAACGATTCTTTTTGAATTTTTCATTGAATAATAGTTAGGTAGTGCTTATTGTGTCGAAAAATAGACTATTTGAACCCAAATATTACATTCCATACGTAAGTAAACAAACTCATAATCGTATAGTAATATACGATACGAAGTCAATCCGAATAGCAGAAAAATTGGAACTCGAGCTATGAAGCATAGGCGTGCAACGCTAGGATTGGAAAAATATTGCATTGTGCAAAGTGCATTTGTACTTACGTCCCCGTTTTAAACAATTAGCGATGGTCAAAATGGCGGACGACCGCCATCTTGGATCTTTTAAATAGAAAGGTGTGTCTTGTGATATCTCATTTCAAACATATGATTGAGTACTTCATAATATTAGACGGTGTTATTAGCATTCAAAACAACATGGAGGCGTTTTTAAAACTGACAATTTTTCATGTTTGACATGTCATAAAACTCAAACGGTTAGAGAACTACGGTTCGCACTTTCTTAACTTTTAGGAGCTATTCTGCCATATAAATTTTAAGTACTGTTAGTTGTCATTTTTTTTACATATTTTGACGGTTTTTGGCAGCAATGAAGTGTAGGTATCAGGTAGCCCATAAAAATTTAAGAAAGGAAAGTACGAATCGCATTTCTCTATCTTAAACCGGCCGGATCTAAATTCTATAAAATTATAAATTGTTTAAGAGATACAGAAGATTTGCAGCATGACATTGATCAACTTTTTAAATGGTGTAATGAAAATTATTTATATTTGAATGTTGAAAAACGTAGTTATTTCTTTTACTAGGAAAAAGAATCATATCCATTGCACTTATAATGTTAATTCTGCTAATTTAGAAACAATCTTCTTGGTTAAGGATTTAGGCATTTGTGGTTTGATTCTAAATTGAACCTTTTGGATCATATACATATGGCTGTAGACAGTGCGTTAAAAATGTTAGGTTTTATAATTCGTACTTTCAAAGATTTCAATAATATATGTTGCAAGATTTATTTTGTGCTATTGCTGGATCTGTAGTGGAATATGAAGTTCCAATATGGAGTACATACTATTCTACCAGTAAAATTGAAGTTGAAAGAGTGAAAAAAAAATCTGAGATTTATTGCATGTAAATTGGGTATAACATAATATAACTATGATGATATTATGCAACTTTTTAATCTTCGCACTTTGGATTCTAGACGTCAATATTTTGAATTATGTACTCTATTTAAATAGTTAATAATATTATCAATTCTCTGGAATTACTGCAGCTGGTGGGACTGACTCCATCTTCCATAAAGATCTCTTAGAAATTCACACACATATGTTACATATCATAGGACTAACTACGGTGTAAACACTCCATTATGTCGAATATCAATATTGGCAAATGAAAATACTAATGAAAAAATATAGATTTCTTTAATATCAAAATAAAAAAAAAATGTTATGGAATCTTACAAGACCTAACTGATTGTGAATTTTAATCTGTGCGATTAAATATTTTCTTTTGTTGTTTACCATTTAGGTCATTATATTATTACAAATGATATCAAATAATACTGAATATATTTTATTTTTTATTGTTAATAATTTATTTACTACTTGTTAAATAGTTGCAAGTTCTTGTGCAGTATTTTGTGGCTCTTTTTTGTATATGCTAAAAGCGTTAATAAATATTCCTTTCTATTCTATTCTATTAATCCTCTAATCAATTATCAATTAAACGTAAATTGGTTTTTTCCCGAACTGTGACTTAAAATTTATTTCTTTTTTAGTTATGTGCATATTTCAATATTCATAAATTATTCTTTTGTGTCTAGTCATTTTCATTTTTGTGATGGCTTATTATTTTCTGCTTGACAGCAGGTTTATTTCAACGTTACCTTGACTTTAAACAGGTGTCCCCTAAAATGTTACGCCTATGGTGCGCCGCCGGGAGAAACAAGGTATGTAGATTTTCCCCTTGGCTGCTGGATTGTCAGGTATGACCGGAAAAGGTTTGTACCGGGTCTAAACTAAAACCCTACATTTTTTACAACCTTTTATTTAAGGACATTTTTTACAAAACACTATTTTATTTATTCTTATATACACCAGAATAATCTACGATTAGATACAAAAAAACAAATTGTTGTTTTTTTGAAATTTCCACTTTCTTCGGATATACAGGGTCTTTTCGAAAAAATCATTAGTGATAGTCCAAATCAAACTCATTGTGCTACATTTTTTATTATTTTTAATGCCCCTGTCAGGAAAAATACAATTACAACATACAGGAGTCTGAAAAAGTTTACAGTAGGTTTCATTTCTAAAATTTCATGATGTTGAATATTTTGATGCACCGAACATTCAGAGCTAGAGAAAGTATAATAAAACGCAATTTTTTTTAAGTTCGTTACTTGATTTACCTAAAGTAGACTCTTTTACCGAAACCTTTTTTTGTATTAAACCCCAACCTCATTTTTAAAGAATTTTGCGGCGTAAAGGTATAAACCTAATTTTTAACAATATTGTAGTAGTGTTTTTTTAAATCCATTTAGCTTTTTAGAACTGAATGATTATTATAACGAAATTCTAGCATTTTTATGTCTATAAAACGGTTCCCTCTTCACGTTAATATTTCTAATGTTGGTATGCAAACATTTGGTAATTTATGAATGACCTACTCTGTCTATTGTCTTTTTATATGTCTTTGAGTTTAACGAACGAAATTACTGCATTCGCGAATTAGTCAGCTAAAACGCGAGTTAGCCAGATGCCAAGGATAAAACTCGAATGCGCGTTAGTTTCGCTTATTATTCAATTATCCAGCGTAAACAAACTAACCCTTGGGTTAGCTGGATAACTGGATAGCACGGGAAACTAACACGCATTCGGGGTGTTATGCTTGGCATCTGGCTAATTCGCGTTTTAACCCCCTAATTCGCGAATTAACTAATTTCTCGTATTAACCCTAAAATATACATCTGATATAGTAATATTATATTGTGTATTATGAATGAAACGATTTGCACTCTTTCCGGTTACCATATTCTTTCCAGTTTTATTGCCATGGTTAGTTTATTTTTTGCTGATGTTGTTATCTGTTGATATCGCTATATCTATTAGGTGGTATTCTTTTTATCTAGTAATGTGAGATCTGGTCTGTTGCGTGGTATAGTTTTGGCTATTTGGTAATACAGGTTGGATCCCATTATTTTCCAATATACTGAGGTGTGCAATTATAATATTGTACTTCTGTTCATATCAAGTTAAATTTAAGTGCTAATGCCTGGTGCATTTATGTGCATGCTGTGCCAGCTTGTATTTTGCACCCTCCTATTACATGTGCGATTGTTTCTTGCCGATGATGGCATTTCCTGCATAGGTCATTTATCCCTGTTTTTTTTTCATAATGTATTGACAGTTGTTGGTTGCTATTACCTGGTCCTGTATTGCTAATATGAAGCCCTCTGTTTCTGGGTAGAGTTGTCCTGGAGCAACTTGTATGTGTTCTTTGTAGATATATTCGTTGTTAATAATGTATAAGTGCTTTCCATGTAATTTCTTTCGTGACCATTTATTGTTATTATTATTATTATTACTATTAGTATTATTATTGTAAGTAATCTCTATAAATTCAAATTGGTGCCAATCATTTTGCATACCAGGCACGAACTGCTCAGGAACCCTTTATAGCTGCGAGAAGATCAGGCACTAGCTTGTCTGCAATGTTAGTGGAAAATATATCAAATTCCGCAGCCGCCAATCCACTCACTTACACTCCTTCTGCACAATCCTCTATGTGAACTTACACCTCCCAAGATGTTTTCGTCACATTGTTAGAATTGACAATATAGTTTGTGTATGCAGCTTTCTTTGTTTCTTTAATTTTAGTTTTATATTGGTTTCTAAATTGGTATTGATATTCTGTTATAATGCATCTGATAGATTGCTTTTGTAAATTTTGGATAAAGGTTTTAGAGATTATTCATTCTTGGTTATCTCATTTTTTTGACCTGCCATTAAACAACCATTGTATATTATTTTTATTACGGTAATCACAAAATCTGAACGATTTTGTGAGTCAAATCAATAAAATATGTATAAAAATATTATTTATGAAAAATCAGGAAGAAACCTAATAAAACCAGATTTCTATATACCTACGTAATAGTTATTTCTACACCAGGTGAATTAAATGAGTCTTTATTCATGAGAAGAAAGTTGCAAGTGTCGATAGTGCTGTTATGCGTTCATTAATGTAATTTTTAAACATAAAAAAATGGGATGAAATGTGTAAAATATAATTATCAACTATTATGACTGTAGTAATCCCCAACTCATTTCAAACCCCTTCAGGTAATAATTTTTTAACATATCTTACCTGTTTATTTTATTAGTTTTTAATTAATTAATTGTTTGTTTGTTCCAGACGATAACGATAACGTTGTTATTAATGGAATAACTGAACCTATTCCTATAACAGAAATAGATAAACCAGGTAAGTATTTTTTAAATGGTGTTTCAATTAAAAGTAGACAAGTATAATGACAGTTAAATTTATATAATTTTTGAAGTGAATACTTTTGTTTAATCAAATATCAATTTATTTAAAATTTTAATACAGAGATTGTGTTTAGAGAGTAAGGCCTTAAGGATGTCTAATATTTTATTTTTATTTTCAAATAATAACAATGCTCGTGTCAAACACCCTGCTTAAAGGAAAAGGCTCGAAGAAAAGTGCCGTAACGACTCTGCGATGTTATCGGTGTTTTGAACGTAATTATTTTTTTTAAAGTGCTAAATTAACCTCTCTTTTTGTGACGAGCTTTATTTCACGAGAGTATAAAATTTTGTCTTTTATTCCCCGTTTTTATCACTTGTAATTGTGGGTTATGTAAAGTATTTTTATGTGTCTTCAAATATTATTTAGATCATCACTCTTTGTCCTCCACGCACTCTGGGAGCAAAACTAACTAAAAGTTATTCAAGGCATGCCTAAAATCCAGAAAAAAAAATTGCTTGGATTCACGGACTGAAGCTAAAGGCTCGGTGGCTGAACCATAGGCGGTTAATGTAAATCACTCGATAGACCTAGTATTTGTACTTCAGGAACCGACAGTAATCATGCCAATGTTGCCGTCTAAGAAACTTGGAATAAAAGGCAACATTTATCCGTTCCGCAACTGAAAATTTTATTGAGTAAAAGTAAACAACTAAATCGATATTTTGTGCGGGACCCTTCTCAAATATATGCCAAGATCACCTAAGCTTTTTACAATGTTAGTATCTTTCTTGGGGCCATACAGCCAAGTTCCTTTAATGCTATGTCAAAATTTCCAAAATGTTTGCCTGGCTCCTATACAGCATGGTACCACACAAAATGTGTTCGCTAGTCTTATCGTCTTTATTGCAGAATCTGCAGTCTTCGCTGTGCCCATGTTGCTCATATATCTCAGGGGGCAGTGTCCAGTGAAAAGACCAGTGATTAGTCTTCTTAATTAATTCTTTTTTCAGCAAAGGAGTTTTGATATTCTTTTGCGACTAACGCAAAGACATATTTGTTTGCCTTTGCTGCTCCAATAGGATTAATTTTGTTCCTTTTCCCAATTGACAGCAGAATGATTCGTGTCCGAGGATCGTCAGTCTTCTGATTTCCATGATGCCCCAGCACTCACATTAAAGTCAGTTTGTTGCCTTCGGTCAGTTGCTTTAGGGTAGTTTTGCATTTCCAGATAGCCTTAGGCTCATAAGTCCAAGACCACTGAGATATCAGTATTGCTTTACTATTTCATAAAATGTATATTTTAGATGGATGGTGTTTTGCCTAGGAACTATGACATCCTACAGCTAGGACCGTATATCCCAATGCTAACTCCTCCATTGTTCTTGGGTCTATTTGTATACCAGATGCTAGTTCCGAGATTTTTGTATACCGACTGTTCGGCGGTGTTGAATGACGACTTCAAAAGGCGTTTCAAAATGATACTGTGTTATCCTTGGGAATGTTTATGATTTTTGTTTGTTTGTTTGATATATTTGCATGATGCTTAAGAATGATATAAGAAGTTAAATGCACAAACATTTTTGTGACATCATTGATTAAAAAATCTTGCCATAATTTTTTTCTCATCAGCAATTAGGGTTTTTCATTCTGGTTTAAATTATTTTAGCCTCAAGCCTCAAATTCTGCTGTTTTTGCTTTTGGGCTCAACATCCATCCATTGCATAATATTTTTTCGAACGAAATCTGCTTTTTAATATATGACTTTTTACGGGTTAAATTTATATTTTCCATTGACAATTTTGGATTAAATGTTTTAGATAGTTATTCGTTCTTTTTCGTCTGTACGTCTTACAAAGTAATTTTTTGACGGACTCTATTGCTCATAACCTGCTATACCTATAGTCAAATCCAAATTGATTTCAAGAATATTATAATACAAATTTCTTCTTTCTAAACTTTATATGGAGCGATAATTTACTTTAGTAGTACAAAATAGCTGATATAATGTATATAGTAAAGATATTATAACGTATCACATACTATAGCAAATCCAATAATTTTACAGCAACTTGGGTAATAATTTACAACTTTCTTTGATATAAGTTAGAAAATCAACCATGGGATAGACGATGAAAAACATTTGAAAATTTTTAATACACATACTGCAAATAGTTTGGGTTCGAATGTTTTAGAATGATTTATCTTATGTTTCTAAAAACCTGCTTTTATATTTTAAAATATTTTTCTATGGGAAAAATAATATAAATATTGCAACTAATTATTATTTTCCTTTTCAGGCTCATCCCCTAAGCCACCAGAACCTACTACTACTGTTAAGCCAGACCCTCCTGCCACTACCACAGTGAAACCTTCCACCACTGCGTCAACGACGCCATCTCCTACCACAACTGCTAGCCCAACCACCAAGCCAACTACTGTTAAGCCATCACCTACACCCAAGCCAACTACTGTTAAGCCATCACCTACACCTGAACCTACTACTGTTAAGCCATCACCCACACCTGGTCCACTTCCAACTTCTACATCTACACCTATCACTACTACGGCTTCACCACATCATGATAGAAAGTTCGATGGACCTAGTTTTGTTGGTGGTAAGTTTATTTTGCTTGTAGTTCTGGTAGTGGTAACTTATACATAATACAAACAGCTGACTACTAGTGACATAGGACAAGTCATAGCTTTGAAGCTAAACACACCATCTGTAGATGTTATAGTATTTGTACAGATATTAATGAATCAGGCTAATACTAATATTACTGTTTTATAATATTTCAAATTTTCAAGCAAAGTGGTATGCAAGAAGTTTTCAACTTCTGGTTGCCTAAGGTGTAATAGACAAGTGTGGCTGATCGCCAAATCCAGTCATTATGTTTTTCTTGATAACATGGATGATATTCTTACATTACCTGAAACTATGCTGACGATATTAAAAAAATAATAATGTGTTAACTAATCTGCACTTCATGATTTTAATAATTGATGATTTTGAGCTTTTCTGGCCTGATCTTTAGGATTAAAGTGATTTACCTAATAATTATGAATCACTTTATTTTGATTCCTGAGACAATAAACATATCATATATTGTTCATGGAGGTGGTTTCAATTTTATTTTTCATTTTGTGTGTGAGTCATTTCAGAAAAACGTCAACTTACGTTTATAAGTGTGGGCTGTTTGATAATAATAATATGAATTGTTTCAGTTAATTCATAACCTCAACTTTCACTGGCCCTTTAGAATTCTGACTAGTTGTTTTGCTTCAGATGTGCCCATTTTTATGGATTTAAGATGTGCGATTATTAAGTAGTTTAATTTAAAAATATGGTTTCAAAATCCTGTAATGTTTTTATAACAGTAATTCTTTGATGTGGTGTTTACCGGTTGAGCCGCTCCATCTTTCTCTGCTACCAGTACCTAAACTGCGCGAACTGGGATCATAATAATGTGTCATATCTTCTGGTGTATTTGCCAGTTATGAAGAAGTGTTTTGGAACAATCTACACTCTTGTGGTACAGAGAAAATGGTTCGAGCCACTACTATGCTTCTTGAGGGGAGTTTCATTTCATTGATTTGAAATACTTTTTCCTGGTTGGAGAACTGACCATTCATATTTTATCTGATACACCAGACATGTACAAGGAGGTTTACTTGGATAATGACCTCAAATTTTGTAATAATAATTTGACAAGAAAACTTTCAAAAGTTAATAGATCTTATTCTGACCAACTCTAATAACATTTACTGACTGGTATTAATTGACAATATCAAATTACTTACAAATTCTGTTGATACAAATGAAGTTGTGGATTACAATGCTGTAAAACGAAAGCTTCTCAGAGACAGTTGTTGTAAATACTAAGGTTGAGCCCTTTATTTAGTATCTTACTAGAAACACTTATTGTAATATCAAATCGTCGTTTGACCATCAAATTTGAGAATCCAATACCAAATCTATAAAAGATTTCCTGAGAATATTCAAGTTAGACTGAGGTATACTACTAGCTCAGGAAGGATTGTTAAAATGCTTGCTAAATGTGCCAAAAAGACCTAAAAGAGAGTTCGAAAATCATAAATTAATTAAGTCATAGCCAATAAGAAGGTCCGCCGAGACCATGACATTGGGACTTTGGAATACAATTGATTATACCTTGGGTGATAGAAAGATCTGTCAATACAAGAACCAGTATTTTACTTACTTTGGTGAAAAATTGTCTCAGAACTCATCCTCTGGGTATAAGATATGATAAATCTAGCAATAAATCAATATTCTTGTATGTTACAAGTAATGCAGAGATCCAGAACCTGATTAGCATGCTCGTTCAATTGGAGTTGACCAGATGGAAAGGCGTGCAATAAAAGTGTGCCATAGTGTTGCTCCCATTTTGTCCAAAATAATAAATAATAAGTCAGTGTTCCTATATCTTACAAGTAATGAAGAGATCCAGAACCTGACTAGCATGCTCGGCCCTTCAAAAGCAACTGGTAGTGATCAGGTGGAAATGCGTGAAATAAAAGTGTTTCAACACAGTGCTACTCTAATTTTGTCCAAGATAATAAATCAATCGACGGGGCACCCAATAAAATAAATATGGCGAATGTACTCCCTTTGTTCAGAGACCATTGCTACAATTACCGTCCTATTTCCGTTTTACCGTCAGGTTCCAAGATGTTTGAGAAAGTTGATAAAATATTTGAAATAGCAATAGTTTTTCTATATGTATCAGAACGGCTTTCGGAATAGACTTAATTTCGGATTTGGAAATTCAAATTCATGGGCAAATCAAATCAATTTATATTACTGTTAATATATACCCAATGCTTACACCCGCCAAAAAAAATACAATTAATTACATATTAAATACAATTTTATTAAGATCGCTTACTTACAATGACAAAATAATGCAAATTAAAATAAACACAAATATAGATAGCTGTTAAAATACATTGAGACATAGCCAATGAAATTTTATTACACAACAACATTGCAATTTAAAAATTCTTCCGAGGAGTAGGAGGCATTGTGGAGCAATGCATTAAGCATTAAGCATTAAGAGACATCGTCAGAAAAAAGACTTACTTTCCGATTTGGAAATTAAAACTCATGGACAAATCAGATAAATTTATATTAGTGGTATGTGTTAATATATAGTTACGTTTTTCCCGTGGATTCTGAATGAAATTACTATTTTAAACTAATACTCTTTTTATTCTTTATTACTGTATACAATTAAACACACTAAACTGCTCTTATAACTTTACAACTAATAGCTCTTTACAATTCAATACTCAATGCTTAACTCCCAACTCGCCGCTATCCCCTATTTATATATTATCTAAAATCTATCGCGATCACTCCGGACGAAGCGAGACCAGCCATCGGGAGAATTCCACAGTTCCTGAATCTCTGGGGCCGGCGATGACTCATACCTAGACGCGCGACAAGGCTAGTTCTATATGGTACCACAAAACATTTGGATGATTGCTAGCCGTGACATTGTCTCCCTCTTAAACCTGATCGTCCCGATCAGCTACTTCATGTCCGGGATATGCTTTGAGCCTGTCGAGGTGGACAACTTTCAGTTTGCTTCTGGGGCTACGTTGAATTCTATACACTACATCATTAATTCTTTTGATGATTGTATAGGGCACTTCCCATACTGGCGTTAGGTTGGGAGATCTTCCTTTCTTCCGTTGCGGATTATATAACCAGACTTTATCATTCATCTGAAATCCCATAGAGTTAGCTTGGAGATCATATCGAGCCTTCATTCGATGGATACGGCCCTGATTTTTGGCTCGCCTCGATTTCTAGAGCCCTACCCAAAGCTTCACTGCTGTCATCAAATTTGGCTCGACGTAGCATTTTCTGAGTTTCTGGATTTCTGATACCATCCACGAAATATTGTACGCGAATTGAATAAGACGTCTAACGTCTTCCTCAAATTCTTGCAGGTTTTCACCAGATTTCTGATGTCGAGACTTTACTTGTGCCCGAGCTTCTGCCTGATAGAGTTGTCTTCTATGTTGGTCGCCAAATCGTCTCTCCAGGGCAGCTACAAGTATGTCATATTATTTCCCCTGTTGGCTGGGGAATGGTCTGTAGTAGTTCCAGGGCAGATCCACAAAGCGCTAGCTACCACCAGTGACGTAGCCATTTCTCCATTATTCCAACTGTTGGCAACAGCAGCGGCTTTAAATTGTCTTTTGTACATTATCCAGGATGCTTGACCGTCATAGGTTGGAGGTTTGATATGCTGTCCTGTGGCGAATACCCTCTCGGTGGGTCCTTGATTTTTTAGTCTGGTAACTTCTGCTTGTAGATTCTTGATTTCTTCCTGCACGTCTCCTACTTCTTTTTGTAAATTTCCAACTTCTTTTTGTACAGGTCCTGCTCGCCTACAATTACATCCAGCATTCATTTCTGAAGCTGGTCCTGTTTTATTTGCCTTTTATCTTCTTGATCTTGCAAAATTTTCTAAAGCCGGTCCTGTTCTGCTTGCTTTTTATCTTCTCCGCCTTGTAAAATTTTCTGAAGCCAGTCCTGTTCTGCTTGCCTTTTACGTTCATCTTCTTCCCGATCCGCTCGCCTCTCAGCATTTAGATTTTCCATGAAATCGGCCAACATTTTACTTATTTGCTCCATTTCTGCCGTTTGTTGCGTTGTATTGACCATAGAATGTTACAAAATGTTCACACAATCCACCAATCAAAACGGTCTCGTTGACGTACTTGTACCCTCTTCTCTTCTCGAAGAATATTTCACAAATCCGGTCCCTTCACAATCCGGCTTCTGACACCAAATGTTACGTTTTTTCTCGTGGGTTCTGAACGAAATTACAACTTTTACTATTTCAAACTAATACTATCTTTATTCTTTATCACTGTTTACAGTTAAACACACTAAACTACTCTTATAACTTTACAACTAATAGCTCGTTACAATTCAACACTCAATGCTTAACTCCCCCAACTCGCCGCTATCCGCTATTTATATACTATCTAAAATCTATCGCGATCCCTTCCGGACGAAGCGAGGTCTCTATATTATTCTCGACCAGCCATCGGGAGAATTCCACAGTTCCTGAATCTTCGGGGCCGGCGATGACTCATTCGTAGACGTGACAAGGCTAGTTCTATAGGGTAGCACAAAAACGTTCGGATGGTTGCTAGCCGGGACAATATAACCAATAGTTACATACGTCAAGACAATAAAATGTAAAGACGATTAATTACATATTAAGTACAATTAAGATCACTCACTTGCAATTATAAAATAATACACATGAAAATAAACATATAGGCAATGAAATTCTATATTACACATCAACATTGAAATTTAAAAATTCCTCCTTCGAATAGGATGCATTGTGCAGCAGCAGCTGTTTATTGGTTTCCTTAAAAGCGTCATTGTAAGAGAGTTGGCATACAGTAATGTCGGCTCACTGAATTACGCTTATGAACTTCCGCATATGTTAATTTAATTGATTGTTTTTATAATAAAGCTAGTTATTACCCTTAAGTTTATGTAAACCACCCTGTAAGAGAGACTCGCAATTATTCTTATTGCTTTGCTCTACAGAGCATATAGCCTTGCAAAATCAGCAGCATGCCATTATGCAGCTACCTCATAAACCATGCATGCAGCAGAACATCTTTACACATTAAGCCAGATTTCTTAGCATAAAGATGTTACTGTCCGATAATAACAACCGCAGAGAAGCGACAAAAGCCCTCGGCACCTTTGAAGTTGGAGAGCCAAGTTCAGTTTGTCATATATGACAGATGACACTGAGAGAAATGTAATGAAGGGAATAGAAATGCTATACACCGCTAAAACATGTAGTTAGTTACATGTTTACTATTTACTTTATTAGAAATGTGTTATGAATAGTAATTATCTTTTAGGATTTAACGGTTTAACTCAGAGTTTACTGATTTGTCGCTTTCCAACCTTTTTTAAGTGAATACTTCTTTGGTTTCATGAGAGTGATTTTTCAAGGTCGCATCACAACATGGTTTATGTTTTCATCTCGCGTTACGAAATTTTCGTATCTTTGATTGGACGGCTAACTCAAACTAACCAAGTCTATTAAAATTGTTTTTCTACGACCGTGCGTGAAATATACTTTCACGCATCACTACTAATGCGTGAAGTACAATTTCACGCACCGGTGCGTGAAGTACAACGTATTCCTTATGGGATTTATTTCACGCATACTTCCATAAGAGCCCATGTACGCGCGGATCCAAAATGAACAGGTGGCTATGCTTGTCCTATTTTGATTGAAGTTTTGCGAGCTATGACAACTGTCATTAAAAAGAATAATTATTGTGTAATTACGTTGATCATGCAAATATTGTTAGAAATTTCAAAACTGTGGACTCAGATTCTGATCTGGAATTATGTGGTACTCCACCAGAAATAACAGCCGCAGCCAATATTGCAAGCGAATCCTTATTGCCGAGCAAATCCCTCAAAATTTACGAAAGTACTTATCAAAAATTTGTATCCTGGAAAAACCAAAATAAAGTAAATTCATTTTCCAAAAATTTACGGTCGTAGAAAAAGTATAGTGTGCAACACGTGCGTGAAAACTTTTATACACTCATGTGATATTGCGACCCTCGCCTTCGGCTCGGGCCGCAAACATCACATTCGTGTATAAAAGTTGACTTCACGCGCTTGTTACACAATATACTATTATAGTGTATCGGAACCGGCTCAAATAAGTAAAATAAGTTAGGTTAAGTGAAACTAACCTAAAGTTGAATCGACGACTAACCCACACTAACCAAATCTATTAAAATTGATTATAACGTCTGGAAACCGCTTCAAATGAGTAAAATAAGTTGAGACTAAGTGAAACTAACCGAAAGTTGATTGGACTACTAACCCAAACTAACCAAATGTATTAAAATTGATTATAACGTATCAGAACCGCATCAAATGGCTAAAATTAGTTGAGAATATATGAAACTAACCGAAAGTTGATTGGACTACTAACCCAAACTAACCAAATCTATTAAAATTGATTATAAGGTGTCGGAACCGGTTCAAATGATTAAAATAAGTTGAGACTAAGTGAAACTAACCGAAAGTTGAATCGACGACTAACCCAAACTAACCAAATCTAGTAAAATTGATTATAACGTATCGAAACTGCTTTAAATGACTAAAATAAGTTGAGAATAAGTGAAACTAAACGGAAGTTGAATCGACGACTAACCCAAACTAACCAAATCTATTAAAATTGATTATATCGTATCGGAACCGGTTCAAATGACTAAAATAAGTTTAAACTAAGTTAAACTAACCGAAATTTGATTGGACGACTAACCCAAAGTAACCAAATCTATTAAAATTGATTATAACGTATCGGAACCGGTTCAACTGATTGAAATAAGTTGAGACTAAGTGAAACTAAACGAAAGTTGAATCGACGACTAACCCAAACTAACCATATCTATTAGAATTGATTATAACGTATCGAAACCGCTTCAAATGACTGAAATAAGTTGAGAACAAGTGAAACTAACCGAAAGTTGATTGGACTACTAACCCAAACTAACCAAATCTTTTAAAATTGATTACAACGTATTGGAACCGGTTAGAGAGACCCATTTACATGTTATTAAGATAAAAGTAAAGTTTTTAAAGTCATATACCGGCTGTTAAAAAAATAATTTTTTTTTGAAAAATTACAGTGTTTTCGAACTATTACCGATATACTTAATTACAAATACATATAAAGACGAATCCTCAAATAGTCGTTAAAATGTAATAAAAAAACTGAATCAAATGAATATCAATATAATAACAACTATTATCTACAATATACTATCCTATTTAAAAGCATTTAATTTCATATCCATAATGAACGTTTATCATATACATATATCAGTGTTAAAAATACCATGTAATTACATGTTTATTTCAAACATTTCTGAAAAATTTACATGTGACTGGTGGCCAAATATAACTAATATCATGCAATATATTACGCACTCTAATAGAATTGATAAGACAGACACGTACTGGACAAACATTTTTTTTATTTATCCAAACGATTCGCAGATAATACTGCGTCAGCCTAAAGAGATCGCCATAATTACATAAATATTGCTACTCATTTTGACATAAATGATTTTCGTCCAAAGCTAACATTTGTCAAAGTATGATATTAAATAAATTCTAAAGAAAAATAAAGCTCTCGCTGACATATAAACGTAAAATATATAAAATAAACATGGCTACTTTTTCTGCAAGTAAAAAATATATGTCAAAATATGATATGTAAATGTATCAAAATGTTAAGGTAATATTTTGACATATATCATATTCATTTGAAATAATTTAACATCTAAAACTGTCAATTCTGACAGTTGCAGATGTCAAATTTGCATACAATAGAGCATCGAGACCTAAAACCTTTTTATTAAACACTTTTTTCGATATCTGTTATAATAAGGAAAATATTGACGAACTGTCATATTTGACAATTGCTTAAACCGTCCAATTTACTGAAATCTATATAATCTTATATTAATAGGGGATTAAGTTGACACATTTCAACATAAATATTGACATATTGTCTTCACGTTTTAGTGACCTAACCATATTCTGTCTTTCACGCGACCTGGTATAAATAAAAAGGAAAAGTGTAAATTTTGTCTAAATTAAAAATCGGAAGTCGATAGAGCAATGACAACTGTATAAAAAATGTCATATAAATTTGTCGGTATTGTTTATGGCTTAAAAAAATTATTGAAGAATTATAAGGCAACACAAATGTTTGATCTTTTAACGTTTTCCTCGAAATAAATTTGCTAAATTTGCAGTTATTTAGTTACAAAATAAGCATAAAGTATACTAATAATATAATACAGCGATGCAGTCTACAAAATTAATCTAGTACATTTTAGCGTCAATATTCTGATTTTAAGTAAAATTATTTAATTTATTCTGACCTTGTCACAAATACATCAAAACTAACTATAAACAATACCGAAAAATTTATGACATTCTTTATACAGTTGTGATTGCTCTATCAACTTCCGATTTTTAATTACGATAAAATCTACACTTTTCCTTTTTATTTGTACCAGGTCGCGTGAAAGACAGAATATGGTTATGTTACTAAAACGTGGAGACAATGTGTCAGTATTTATGTTTATGCAAATTTAGTCGTCGATTCAACTTTCTGTTAGTTTCACTTAATCTCAACTTATTTGAGTCATTTGAAGCGGTTACGATATATTATAATCATGGGGGGAATATAGCGGGTCCAGTTTTTCCTCCTGATTTTACCCCGGCTACACGTCCTGAAAAATTCAGCCCTCTAGCTATGGAACATGCTTAATTAAAGGGGCGTTCCACTTTGATAAGCGTTTCATTTTTTCCGACTTTACCCTCGCTAAAAAAGTCGCCAATAATAATAATTAAGACACAAACAAACCAAAGGAAATTGGCGTCCATGC
>JAEQML010056731.1:0-33389 GCA_016904865.1 Pissodes strobi
TATCGAGATGCGGTTTTCGCGAGCTTGTTTAGCCATTATTTAGCTACTTTTTCATGGGAAAAAATCATATCAATGCATTTAATTTTATTCAGAAAATTAACCATTTCTGTCGGAATGTCGAAAATAGCCCTCTAGCGGCGACATGTGAAACTAACGAAACTTTAAATAATACAACATTTGTAGCCCAAGAATAGCTCCTTTGAACTAACCCAAGTTTGTTAAAATCGGCTTATCGCAGATACAGGGTGTTGTTTAAAAAAAACTTTGAATACCCCCCACCACTTTATTTTTAGAGAAACAGCAAAAAGCATTAAACAAAAAAAGTTTTACATTATCCTCAACTTCAAATATGTGGAATTTTTTTATTAGGTTAATATAGCAGTATTCACAGAAACATTACTTTTTTTAGATTCAAGATTGCAGTTACGCCCCCTAGTGGTCATTTTAGAAACTTGAAAATATTTTCCAGGTTTTTCTCTTGACTGTTTTGGTTATTACATTTTTTGCCGCTAGTCTCTACTATGGATAGTTTCCCAGATACAGTACCTCGCATTCTTAGTTGGCCACCCTGTACAACGCGTGGGCTAAGTAACATATTGACTTAGATCTAAAATACTTAAGGATTCTTTAAGTTTAGTTGTATAAAAATTATCTGACAAAAAATTTATATTGAAGTCACCAACATTTAGAAATTTTTGTTATTGCCAATTACATCTTCACAAAACTGTTCAAAATCATTTAAGAAAACAGAGTGGTTAGAATTTGGCGAATGATATAATAGGACGCCAATGGTAATAAAATTTTTGAATTTTATATCTATGATAACACCCCAATTATTACCAGGCAGAACAAAATATCTTATATTTTAAAGTTAATTCCTCTATGAACATATATAAGACCTCCTCCCATATGTCGACTTTCAGAATTGCATCTAATTAAATCATAGTTATCTAGTCTACACTCAAAATTCTAAATATCTTCAGTAATATGAGTCTCGCTCATCAAAATAATTTTTGGCGACTTCCGAACAATGCTAAAAACAAGATCATCTTTGTGTGGAATAAAGCTCTGTATATTGTAATAAACAATATCTAGATATGTTGTCATCTGAACTGCTAGCTTTAAATAAACATGCTAGTTTTTTTTAACAATTTTTGGCAATATCTTCCTCACCACCCTCTCGTCGTCAGTCCAATTCATTCTTTATCTTATCAAATTCATCTTGTTATTTTGGTGTCAAATCCGTGGTAATACAGATACGCTCTGACCGATCAAGCTTGCTTTTATTCCCCATGATATGCTGTACATCAATGTAACTCGAAAGACTCACTTTTAAGGCTCCTCAATTGTTTTTGTTGCGTTTTCCAACTCTCAATGCTTTCAGTACAGTTGGTGGGTTATCAGTAGTACCACGAAAAATTCTCTGAACTGCATCAGCATCAGTTGATTGTGGATCCTCTACTAAGTTAAATATCATAATGTTATTCACTCTTTTTTGTCATTCAAAAACCTCATCCATAATGTCCCCATCCAGCGAAAGGCTCTGTGTCAGTTTCTGCAGCATTGAGAAGTTGCACACCAGTTATATCCTTTAGGATCTCGGAAAGCACATCCAGCTTCCTTGAAATGTCAATCTTAAAATCATCAAATTTATCATTCATGGCTTCAAGATTTTTTTTTTAGAAGGGAAATTAATCTCATGCCTTCTTGACATGATTCACAACGATATTTAAGAAATCCTTTTTTGAGTTCAATGACTCTGATCTCAGAAGCAGACAGTTCTGTGCAAGCATAGTGAAAAACCATACTACAACCATCACAATCGACCTTCTTGCTGTCCAGCACATCCTGCCGACAGTTCGCACAAGAAATCGCCAATTCAAATTAACAAAAAAGATTTACTTGTTGGTCGAACCCCATGTAACTCCAATAAATTGTTTTAAATTCCTGCGGTATCTCAGTTGACCGGACTAATATAAACACTTGGATGGTATGTCATTTGAATATCAGATCCATAAATACGGGCTTTGACGAGTTTTCATGCTATCTTTCTCAATATCCACTTGATTTCTTTTCCATTACGGAAACATGGCTTGATAAGAGCGCAGACACTAGATGCTTTGATTTGCCGGGTTATAAATTTATAAGACGAGACAGGGAGGAACGTGGTGGTGGAGTAGGACTCTATGTAAAAAACTCTCTAAACGTTAGTATATTAGACTTAACCTTTGATAGTTTTGAGGTTTTAGGAATAACTTTTAAAATAAGAGAAACATCGTTTGCGTTAATTACTATATATCGTCCTCCATCTAGCAGTATACCAAATTTCCTGGATAACCTAGAAGACTTACTCGGTTTAACTCTCAATTTTGATCATCTTATTGTGGCAGGCGACTTTAATATTGATTTTTTAAAGGAGCACGCGTATTTAAACAGGCTAAAACAAATTTTAGAATATTTTAATTTATCTCAACGGATATTAGAGCCAACAAGAATAAATATGACAACTGGAAGAGCAAGTCTTATTGACTACATAGTAAGCAGCGATAATTTAATTTCTTTAAAGTCACTATCGGTGCCCATCTCAGATACCATATCAGATCATAATATAATTTTTTCGATTTTTAAATTTGAAAATATAAAGACATAGAAAAATATATTTCATTTCGAGATTATGACAAAATAAACATCGAAAATTTTTATAATGATGGGGAGCTTATTCCCTGGCACGAGATGTACCGCATGATTGATATTAATGAAAAAGTTGACTTTTTTAACAGAAACATTTTGACAATCCTAAATAGACATGCACCTATTAAGACTAAAAAAATCAAGGAAAAACCATTTTGTCCTTGGATAACAGAAAATATAAAAACTTTAATCAAACTCAGGGACCGAGCCCATAAAAAATATTTAAAAACTAAATCTCCAGCGCATTTGCAGTATTATAGAGAACTAAGAAATTACACAAAACACGCAATCATTAGAGAAAAAATTACCTTTTTTAATGAACTGTCGGATAAAAAAGGAAAGGATTTTTGGGGAGTAGCAGACAAACTTCATTTAACAAAAAATAAAAATCAAAATTCTATACCAAATAATCTATTAAATCCAACCGAAATTCATAAATTCTTTAATAGTATTAATGCCCTACCGGATACAGTAAGTAGAGAAGCAATAGATTACTATAAAAATAATTTAGCTTGTAATGAAGTGTTAACGTTTCAACTTCTTGAATATTCTAATATAACTAAAATAATCTCCTCAATAAAATCCAATGCTGTGGGAATTGATGGTATCTCAATTAAAGACATTAAACTTTGTTCTCGATTTTGCTTAAATCCGTTGTTACATATAATTAATGAGTGCAAACTTAAGCAAAAATATCCAAATTTATGGAAAAAAGCTATAATAATAATTTAATAATAATAATAATTTATTTCATGTTAGTTACAACCATGTATCACATACGTCACAATTTAAAAAAAAATATATACTTAATGAACTATCAAACACAATATATATGTTAATGTGTGTACATACCACACGCATTAAAAAGAAGCTATTAAAAAAAAACACTTAAATAAAACATTATGTCTATGTCACTATACAATAAGAATTTCAATTAAAATCATGCTTTAAAAACTCGTCAAATGAGTAAAAGGCATTCCCAAGCAATATTTTCCTAACTTTATCCCTAAACTGCTTGTAGGGTAGATTTCTTGTTTCAATAGGGAGAACATTAAAAAATTTTACTGCCCAGTAACCTGGACCACTCTGACATCTCTTCAATCGCCAGTACAATGGCACTATATTACCCCTATTTCTTGTTTCATAGTTATGAACATCCTCGTGCGTCGCAAACATATGAAAATTTTTCTTTACGCAGAGAAGGTTCTCCAAGATATATAAAGATGGCACCGTAAGTACCCCGAGCCCCACGAACGCCGCCCTGCAGTCATCCCTGAATCGAAGGCCGGCCATCACTCTCACCGCACCGCGCTGAAAACGAAAAATACGATGAACACTAGCAGCATGACCCCAGACCAATATCGCGTATGAAATGTGGGAGTGAAATATGCTAAAATAAGCTGTCCGTAGAAGGCCCGAAGAGACATTACTCGAAAGGCTCCGAAGCAAGTATAGCGATCTTACTAGCTTTAACGAAAGTTCATTAATGTGATGGTCCCACCGAAGTCGCGGATCAAGATGCACACCCAGAAACTTCACCTTGTCTACCGCCGAATCGACCCCACTTAGGTCTCTCATTGAGAAAACCATTCTTTCAGTTTTTTCCTTATTCAGCAGCAATTTATTGTTATTAAACCATCTCTCAGCCATCTCCCGTGCTTCCCTGGACATAGTCAATGAAGCCTCTACAGTTTCTGCAATAACGGACACTGCCGCGTCATCGGCAAAGAGCGTGCACCCCGACTGTTGATCATTCTGTGGGAAATCATTTATAAAAATTAAAAAAAGTAATGGGCCTAAGATAGAGCCCTGGGGTACTCCAATTGAGATTCCACTACTCCCCGACAACACACCAGAGTACCGCACCGCCTGTGTTCTACCCTCAAGGTAAGACTGAAGAAGCTCAATGCTTCTGGGACAAAAATTATAGGCTCCCAACTTTCTTAACATAATTGAATGGTCAACGCAATCAAAAGCCTTGCTTAGATCGCAAAACAAGACCGTCCCATAACGAAGATCACGGAAGGCCCCGCTGATTTCCGACACCAAATCGAGTGTAGCAAGGGTGGTGTTTTTCTTTTCTCTAAAACCGAATTGGCTCTCACTAAACAAACCATTACTCTCAAAAAAATCAATTATTTGTTTGGCTAAACATTTTTCTAAGATCTTTGAAATAATAGGGAGCAATGAAATTGGGCGATAGTTTTCAGTTATATTTATATTTCCTTTCTTGAACAGTGGGATAACCAAAGCAATTTTACAGGCTGTTGGAAATACATTTTCTTTGATACAAGAATTTATTAATTTAGTGAGGGGACTTAAAATAATATTTTTTATAGATTTTATCATTTGGACATTTAAGCCATATATGTCATGACTTTTCTTGTTTTTTAGACCATCAATAACATCTCGTACCCCATTAAGTGTTACTTCTGAAAAGGAAAAATTAGTTTGCAGTTGAATACTAAAGTTCATATTATCTAAAGGATCAGCATCTGAGTGTGGTATACTATTCACAAGATTGTGTGCAACATTTGAGAAGTAGTTGTTAAAATCATTTGAACTGATATTATTAGTAACAATACTTTGATAATTTTTTTTGCATTTTTATTTACTATTTGCCACATAGTTTTACTCGGGTTACCAGAAGAGCTTATTAAATTATCGTTAGCAGCAATCTTAGCATCGCGAATAGCCTTTCTGTAATCATTTTTATATTGGTTATATATATGCCTATTATTAAGAGTATTGTATTGTTTACCAATTTCGCCCAGCATTCTTAGTTGTTCCCGCATAGCTCGTAATTCATCATTAAACCAATTTATATTATTGGAATGGTCAGATCTAACTACGTAGGTCTTTTCTGGAAATGACTGAAGATACGCCTGTTCTAAAACGTGAATGAATCTATCGAACCTGTCATTAATGCTCAAGTTATTGTCATTGACAAATTCCCATGAGCTTTCAGAAACTATATGAAAGAAAACCATTAACCCATTCTGAGTCACCGGTCGGCATACCTTTTTTGTATTTCTAAAACTCATTTTTTCCCTTGGCAAAGAAAAGTGAATGATCTGTCCTAAATGATCAGACAGATCAAGATCCACAACCTCAGCGCCATCAACATCCATATTGTCCCTCACGAAGATGTTATCCAGACAGGAATCCTGTCTGGTAGCCAGGTACATTGTTTGTTTCATCCCAAAACCCATCAAGGTATCGCACAGTCTCAGTGATGTAATCTCCATAGACCCGAAGCATACATTAAAGTCACCCGCTGTGATGAGTGTTTTGTTGGTACCAAGAGAAGCAAGAATACCCTCCAAATTAGTCAGAAAAGTGTCAAAGTGGCCCGAAGGGGACCTATATATAGCTAGAATATACAAATTAAAATCTCTTATACTAATACATGAACACTCAATACATTTTTCAATATTACTGTTTAAAATAAAGTCTGAATTTAAATGTGTTGTTACCGACTTAATATTCTCATGCACCAATACAGCGGTGCCACCTCCAGAAGTGTCCTTCCTTGCAGAATAACCAGCTACATTGTAACCTTCTATTTTTAGTTCATTAATTTCCATTTCTGTCAGCCAATGTTCTGTGATACATAGAATGTCAATATGTTTATCCGCAAGAAATGCTTCAAGTTGTAGGACTTTATTCCTTAAAGATCTGATATTAATATTCAAAATTCTCAAACCCATCTTTGTACCATTTCCGATGCTTCCTTGGTGGAATGATTTTGTCCGTCCACCTTCTTGTGGTTCATGTTCCACCTTATTGTCCATTGTGGTAATTGCGGTAGTTGTTTCTGCTTGTAGCTCGATCATATTGCTGCCTATTGTAGTAGTTGTTTCTGCTTGAAGTTTCTTCTCGAAAAAACCGGAACCTCTTTACAACAACATTTTCTATCCAGTTCCGAGAGTTCAAGAGTTCTTCCTCCAAGGCTAATGGCGCTTCAACCTTGAAGCTGGAGTACTCTGCAGATCTGACTCTTAGTTTTTGTACTTTAAAGTGTCTCTTCACCGAACTTTTTCTTCAGATAGTTAAGTACATTGTTTTCCGTTACCTGTATCGATAAATTGCTAACATATATATAACTGCTTCGAAGTTTGGGAGCCACTGCTGTGATCTCGCAGCTATTGTCCTGAGTCGACGACTTGGTTGTCTCAGTAACTATCGCTCGAACTGGTTCGGCTTGAGCAGAGGTTATTTGTTTGTGTTTCTGATGTGTTTGCTTTCCAGGCATTCTATTTATATTGTTTATTTCCTTCTTGAGAAATTCAATGTCTTTTTCCAAAGCGTTGATCTTTGCGATAGCATCAACTTGTGAGTCGGAACTCACTGTTTTAGCAGGATTATTTATATTCATCATCCTAACCATTTCTTTGTTGGCCTCTTTGATATTATTAGCACAGTTGTAAAGCGATGCTTTGATTTCATCTGAAACCTCCTTGAGGCTACTTTTCTGTATTTCAAGATTTGTTTGTATTTGGTCTGCCATGTCTCTGTTGGCCACATTGATGTTATTGATAAGTGATGTATTAGATTTATCAGTCATCTCTTTGAAACTTTCCGATTGGGTTCTAAAATTATTATATATATGATCTTTCATTGATTCTGAAATTGCCTTTTGTTTCACTTGATTTTCGTTTAGTGTTTCCCTAATTTTGTTGAAATTTTTTTCATCATGTTTGTTAGGTAGTAGACTCTTTATCTGCTTGAATTCAGAATCCAATTTGAGCTTTTCTAGTTCATGCCGCACCACTGCTTTTATTGTATTTTCCATTTTGGTTCTAGATTCTGCAAATTTGCCATCAAGATATTCAATAAATGACTTCATGTTCTCCTTATTTTTGTCTTCTAGGGTAGACAAACAAGAGTTGATATTAATACTGTTCTCACGAATGCAGTCCTTGCAATGATATCTGATGCAAGGTGATCTTTTCTTTATCGTTAGACCCTTTTGCTCTGAGCCTGATAAAGTTGAGCAATTAACACATAAATATGTTTCACATATATCGCATTTTGCATGGCCATAGCTCTCAGTTTCCTCATTATTGCAGGATTTACACTTCACCATTGATATTTCTGAATATGGTTTTTATATGGAGTTTATCGGGCGACGGACAAAAAAATTATAATAATAAATAAAACAAAATATTGATATCTTCAGAATTTGTTTACATTTATCTATTGTACTCTATTGTTTTCACTTTAAATTTGAATTATTTGCTAATTTTAACTTTTGGGAAATCACTAATTCGAAAATCCGAATAAGCTTATTGAGATCTATAACTTGCAAAAAAAACAACTAATTTTGACCACTATTTCCCATCGAAAATTAGATAAAACGTAAAGCAATTGAACACACGTATATTCACTAATTCAGATGTTTCTCATAATTAAACCTATTGCAAAAAACTCAGTACCTAAAGAATACAAGGATTTGAGACCAATCAGTATATTACCTGCAGTATCCAAAGTGTTTGAAAAACATATCTACAACCAGATTTCTAATTTTGTTGAAACTTATAATTTGATTCCCGATTGCCAGTCAGGATTTAGAAAGAACTTTAGCACATCAACATGCTTAGTTAGAATATTAAATGACGTAAGAGTGAATGAAGAGCAAAATCAAGCGACATGTGTGGCCTTGCTCGACTTTAGTAAAGCATTTGACACACTTAATCACGAAATGTTGTTGGCTAAACTGGGGTATTTTGGAATCTCTGAATATGGTATTAACTTTTTTAAGGAATATCTATGTAATCGTGAAAGTTGTGTTATGACAGTCCTACAGTTAGAAAAACAATGTTCAGAGTTTAAACAATCAAATCAAGGCGTACCTCAAGGTTCTATACTGTCACCCTTACTTTTTTCACTCTACGTGGCAGACATGTGTAAAGCTGTAAAACATTCCACATTGCAGCAGTATGCTGACGACTCACAACTGTATATTCCAGTTTCTATTGAAGACAGTAATAATTCATTTCAACGTAAGTTTCAATTCGATTTAATGAATCTAGAAAACTACGCAAAAAATCACAACCTTAAATTAAATGCTGAAAAATCTAAAATTCTTTTGATGTGTTCGAATAATAATTTAAGGCAAAATCTTGAAGATCGTATAAATATTCATATAAATAACACCCCAGTTCCAATTGTTTCAGAGGCAAAAAATGTAGGAATCATATTTGACAGTTCTCTCTCTTTTGAACCCCATGTGAAAAACAAAATTAGAGCAGCCTATTTGCGCCTGAAAAACCTTTTTAAACTTAAATGGAACCTGTCCACGGAACAAAAATATCTACTTTGTGAGAGCCTTGTTTTATCATTATTCGATTACGGTGATGTGGTATATGGTAGCTCTTTGTATGCAAACACCAAAAGAGCAATTCAAAAAATTCAAAATTCCTGTATGCGATTTGCCTATAATATCCCATATAGAAACCATATCTTAATGACAATAATTTATTAAATATGACAAATAGACGAAAGCATCATATGTTTAACTTTATTTATCGGATTATAAAGGAAGGCCAACCGGCAAACTTGCGAAATGAATTTTTGGATTTTGAGCATAGACACATGACGCGAAATAATGATATTTTTGTTGTGCCATGCCATAGAACCGCATCATTTCAGCGTTCTTTTAAATTTGAGGGGGTTAAAATGTGGAATACTATTCCATCCTGTATTAAACAGCTATCTTTAAAAATATTTTCTAAAAAAATCAAATCACAGTTACTAGTTGAACAAAGAATAGGTTAATTAACATCAGATACAAAATAGGATAAAAATTAAAAAAAAATTTCTTATTTGGCATTAGTTAAGGACTTTGTCAAAAAAAATAATAAAAAAAAAAAAAATTAAAAATGTCTGCTCTTGTCGAGAGAGAAAAGAATGTCTTTACCCTTGTAGACATCGGCATTTCGCTTTTTTTGGGGTCTTGAATATTGGGCGATACCCTCCTTGGTTCGTTTATCCGCTGCCGCATCTGTCGCTATCCCGTTCTGGAATAATTTTCTTTTACTTATTATTATTAGCTTTTTTTTTATTTATTTTATATACATTAGATTTTTAAGGGTTATTTCATCTGTATCAACAGATTAACGGTTTTTATAATCGGGAATTAATCCTTTTTGTCAAAATTTTAATTGGATTTATAACTGTATTTTATAATTTTATATGGGCAAATAAAACATTTGAATTTGAATTATTTATTTTGATATTTCCTTATTGCTTGCAGCAAGCAAAAAAAAACAGGCAAACAATGGAATGCAGTGTTTTCAAATTCAAAATCTTTATTGCCATTATGGTTACAGGAACGTTGGGTCGTCAATATATTTACTTAAACTTAGACTAAAACTAAACGTAACAAAAAGTTAGGTTTTAAACATGTTATATATAGAGTTAAAATGTAAAAAACATAAAATAGAAAAAAAAACGAAATAAACCTACACACATTCAGCTCATTTATAATACATACATTCATCCTCACTATGTCTAAAATATTCTTCAGTTGAACAAAATGGATGTGAAATAAAAAATCATTTAATCTTTGTTCGAAATCCAATATATGGTCTTACACCTTTAAGATCTCTGGGTAGTGCATTAAATACCTTTATTCCCATATAAACAGGACCCTTTTCATACGTAGTTGTAGAGTGTTTTGGAACTGCAAAGTTACTTCCATATCTCATTACTGTATCAGAAGTTCTTCAATCAATCAATCAATCAACTTTTATTTGCAAAATACAACAACAATTGTACAATATAGTGGACACACAATTATACAATCTAGTTTAAGCATCGTCATTACAAAAATAAAATAAAATATAAAAACATGCTAAAAACATGTAGGACACTCATCTAACAGTAGAACCGCATAAATTAAATAAACACTAACAATAAAGGACCCTAACAATTAAAAACTGAAACTTAACACATAATCAAGTCTTCCGATTCTCAGTCCCACTAAGCCGGGCTAAAGAGTGATCATTATTATTGTTGCGAGAGTGATCGTCAACCGTCAGTGTACCCCAGTCAAACTCCAAGAACTCCCGGGCCTCATATGGGCTTATATGGTGAAGTATTTTTTTAATTGCAAATTTAAATTTGTTAGATGGTAAGGTTTTTATTTCTTCCGGAAGGCAATTAAAAAGTTTTATTGACGAAATTTTAAAGTTTTTATGGGTGAAAGACAATCTATGTTGAGGAATTATTAGTTGTTTTTTGTTTCTCGTATCATGGGAGTGAACCGATTGATGGGTTTGGAAGTTTACAAAGTTTTCTTTGGCATATTGGAGTGCTTGTTGGATATAAATTGCCGAGAGAGTTAATATTTTTAGGTTCTTAAAATGTGGACGGCAGGACTCCGATTGGTTTATTTTGGATAGGATTCTGATTGCTTTCTTTTGTTGTTTGAATATAATTAACCACTCCGGGGTGTGGCCCCATGCCAAGATGCCATACATGATAAGGCTTTGGAACATGCCCATGTATGCAATTCTGCCAATCTGTGCATTAGTATGTTGCATTATTTTCCTAAGTAGAAAGTTTACACTGGCCAGTTTGTTACTTAAACTGGTAGTGTCCGACTTAAAAGAGAGCTCTTTATCCAGTATAATACCTAAAAATTTAGTTTCTGATGGTTTATTATCTGTTGTTTGTTTCTTTAAATTAAATTCAATATTTACAGTTTTATTCAAATTAAGAGCTAGGGAATTTGAGTCGAACCAACTTTTTGCTTGAATGTTTAGTTCTGAATTTTTCCTTTGAGCTTGTTCTAAGTCTTTATGTGAATTGAAGTAGGTTGTGTCATCGGCAAATTGGATACATTTTCCACCATCCAAGCTAAGACAAAAGTCATTTGAATATATGACAAACAAAATGGGTCCCAGTATGGACCCTTGAGGTACACCAGATAAAACAGTTTTTATTGAGGATTTTAGGCCATCAATTTCAGTTAATTGTTGTCTTCTCAAGAGATAGGATTCTAAAAAGACTTTTGCATTCCCTCTTACCCCATAAGCTTCAATTTTTTGTAGCAAGGTCTTGTGGCAGACGCAGTCGAATGCCTTGGAGAGGTCACAGAATGTGGCAACCACACACTCCCCCCCCTCAAACGCATCGACCACGCCAGTCACAAAACTGAGTATTGCATGGTTAGTAGATAATTTTTTCCTAAAACCATATTGGGTTTTGGAGAGCAGTTTATTTGTGCTTAAGAAATTAACAAGCCTGACTGAGTATGCCAATTCAATTATTTTTTACAGAGCTGTTACATTCAAAATTGTTCTGATTTTTATATACAAAGCAGCGCACACAAAAAAGATAACATGAAAAAACAGGCATTATTTGCAGCTTGCAAAACAGAGGTGCATAGTGCTCCAGAGAGGTCACCCTACAAATTGATCTAATCACTGTCTTTTGCAAGATAAAAACGCGGGATATGGTGCAGGAATGAGCGCCCCAGAAAATAATACCATACAATATATGAGACTGGACATATGAATGATAAAATGACAACAGAGACTGATGACTGACAATGTCTCTCATACTGACGATGACATAGTTTGCCGATGAGATCTTTCCACATATGATTTCGCCATGTGCAGACCAATCAAGATTCTCGTGGGTAGTAAGTCCCAGAAACTTGGTGTTCTTGGCCTGTTCTATCTCTTTATTTTGAATATTTACAATGTATTGAGATTTGCCATTATTACTTTTGCATTGAAATTGTATGAAGTTGGTTTTATCAGAATTAAGCAAAAGTAAGTTATTGTTACACCATTCTTGCATATTTTGTACTGTCAAATTTCCCAGTTCAAAGGAGACCTCCTCACTTCCATGGGATATTGTGACTGAGGTGTCATCAGCAAACTGCACGACGGATACATTGGCATTGCTCAGGGCACTATCCAGATCATTACAGACCACTATAAAAAACAGAGGCGACAGTAGGGATCCCTGTGGGGCCCCCACAGGGGTAGCAATAAAATCCGACTCATAGGTGAAATTCAGGACAATACCCTTATCATTTTTAATCTGCACAACCTCAGACCAATTCTCCAGGAAGGACTTTGTTCAATGAATGCCAATACCCCTGATGCCTGCCTTCTCGAGCTTAAACAGTAAGATCTCATGGTTCATCAGATTGAAGGCTTTACTCAGATCGAAATATATACCTAAAATAGTTTTACCGACATCAATATATTATTATTGTACTGTTATTATGTCCACAAAAAACACAAGATTTCTGGGAAACTCCTCACGGAAATCAATAAATAATCACTTAATTGGGTAGACCATTCCCAGACACACCAAACATATTTACTGCAGAGGAGACTGATTGTGGTGAGCTCATGAGTACTTGGCTGGGGGAGTGACGTTCAACATCAGGGAAAACTAAAATACATAGCAGTAGACTTATCGGACATCCTCTTTATACTGCTGATGATTATATGACGTCTCGAAATATGAAGTAAATACTTACCATTAATGTCAGATTTCTTGTAACAATTTGCAGCATCTACATAGTTAGTAGCAGCCTCATGTCGGGCCCCACTTCTTAGATGTAGGTTTGCAGCTTCACAAAAGGCACTACCTGCAGAGATCCAGTTTTTCGCCATTTTAAACAAGTTGGCAGCACGCTGGTAGCACTCGACTGCATCTTCTACTCGACTAGATCCCCTAAACTCCCAAATAAATCAATTAGTGTTTCAAGTTTTTATGGCAGGAAGTGTACAACCTACTTACCCGAAGAACGACCCAAAAAATCCTCTGGGACCCAGTTTCTTCTGAGCCTCAGCAATTAATTGCTGGGCTTTTTGCTCGTTTGTTGACATTATAACAAAATTACTTATACAAATGTTCTAATAAAGCTTAAGATTATTGACAAAATTTGTTGAAGCCTGTTCGACTTCGCCTGGAATGTAAAGTAGCAGTAGCCACTAGCCAGTAGCTGTGTAGCTGATAATTGATCAGGGTTGTTCCTAAATGATTTTGTATTGTGCCACTTTGTAAATAAAATTGTGTCATTTTAACGCACGATTGTGCCAAAACTCTAATATTTGACTAACGTCATTGAAAGGCTGACGGTTGACTTCTTTTATAAATTGGTTAATACGAAATGTTGGTTAACCGACTCGCACTCGCACCATTCTTTGCTAAACGTATTGCCGGTTATTTTGTAAATAAAAATAATTATGGTTTTTAGGATTAAATATAGTATTTAAAACAATTAATTAAATAACATAATTAAACAGTAGGCAGTTGATATAAATCGTACATTCATAAAAAACTATCATATAAAATTAGATACTCACAAAAAAAAAATAACTGAAAATTTTTTAACATGAAAATAGAAAAACAAACTACAAAGATTTCTTTCAAATCAGGTTTTACCAAACTAAATTTGCATCTAAAAAAACGTAGGTATCTATAATCAAAATTTTTTTTTAATTAAGCAGAATCTTCGTCAACAGATATATTTTCAATTTGTGGGGAATTAAAATTTAATAGACTATGAGAATAGCTGAGGAAGTTGAAATTAAAAGTCTATTTCTATTTCTTAACTCAGTTTTCGATAAAGTAAGATATGAAAACCCTCTTTCAGCTGCGGCGGAAGAATGTTGTAATGACAGAATTACTTTACTAACATAATTAAACTAGAAAACATTGGTTCCTTTGCCCTCTTGCAACACTGGCTCGTACATTAATGCCAGAAGATTTAAGTGTCAGTGAAGACTGTGTGTCCTTGTTTGAATATGTAAAGACGCAAAAGGAGAAGCAAATATGTATCCAAAAATTCATACAGCCTAAAAATAGATAATTACAAATAATTATAAGTTTATTATGGTATTTTTTATTATATCTAATGCTTATGAAAAATATGTTTAAAAACATTACAGGTAATAGTACACATTAGATCATAGTACATCAAATCGTGCATCGTGCCACTTTAGTCACGTGGGTCCTATGGTGCATTTTAATTATAAAATGTGCCACTTTTGGCACGATTGTGCATAGGAACAACACTGTAGCTGATACCTGATAGTAGCTATCAGGTATCAACTACAGTGTTGTTCCTAGGTGCACAATCAAAGACATATACTGTCTTTGATAGTGGCCGAGTTCGGTAATCCTGTCAGTGACGGATTTTTTGTCACGTGACCACAGATCGGACGGAGTAAAGGGTAGTTCATATAGCAACGAATCACGAAATACGAGTTTTAACGCCATTGGTCAGAATAATTGACGGGAGAGTTGACAGGTGCATAATTTAAGATTTTACGAATTCGTGAAAAATTTCGGCCGATTTGACAGTTTGCATATTGGTTTTTAGGTTAGATTAATTTTAGTTTTGATTTTCGTTATTTTTCCGTATGTATGATGTTTGATTCACCCTTATATATTTACCTATGATATGTGAAGAGTTTTATGTAAATAAGATATTTTTTGTTTTTATAATTATTATAAGACAACCGGCAGCTAAATATCTTAAAATAAAATATGAAAATAATAATGAACTACGGTTGATATTGACGCTCTACTGTACCAATAATATAACGGTGATAAAAGTTTTATCTTAAAATATACCTATATCTAAGTGTAAGAGATAACGTCTCTGGTGCTGAAATTGGATCTCGGGTGTGGTATTTTTTTTTGTATATGGGGAAATCTTTTCCACAAGGAAATCGAAGTCTTTCAAAGACATTTTATGGTAGTTCCTAAATATTTTCTCCTCATTTACCCTATTTTTTTTGCACGAAATTATGATACTCCATGCGACCACCGTTGCTTAAAGATCTCACAGACACCAATAGACCTATTCCTATTATTATTATTCTTTTTTGTCGCATCTTAAGCAACAAGTAAGCTCCTATTACACGTCTACGTCTATGTCGGCAATAAAATACATTCATATTAGAATATTTATTATTAATTTTGAAAAACACAAAAAGGAAACACATACCTCCTAACCTATCGTCAAAGGTAAATACTAAATATCACAGTGAAAATTTGACATTTCCTAGAAACGTCTACGAATTTCGTCTTCGTATGAAATGTTCACTTTTCACGAATTTGTAAAAACAACGATTCGTGATTCGTCGCTATATGAAAGGGTGGTTCATATAGCAACGAAATACGAATCACGAATTTTAACGCCATTGGTCAGAATAATTGATGGGAGAGTTGACAGGCGCATAATTTAAGATTTTACGAATTCGTGAAATTTAAAATCTACGGCGCGGGAAACTTGAGTTGATTTCAAGATTTTACGAATTCGTGACAAATTTCGACCGATTTGACAGTTTGCATATTGGTTTTTAGGTTAGATTAATTTAGTTTTGGTTTGTTTTCGTTATTTTTTCGTATATATGATGTTTGATACGCCCTTATATATTTACCTATGATATGTGAAGAGTTTTATGTAAATAATTTTTTTTTTGTTTTTATAATTATTATAAGATAAGCTCTTTATGACAACCGGCAGCTAAATATCTTAAAATATAATATGAAAATAATAATGAACTACGATATTGACGCTCTACTGTACCGATAATATTAACTGTTGGTTTAAAATATACCTATATCTAAGTGTAAGAGATAACGTCTCTGGTGCTGAAATTGGCTCTCGGGTGTGGTATTTTTTTTGTATAGGGGGAAATCTTTTCCACAAGAAAATCGAAGCCTTTCAAAGACATTTTATGGTAGTTCCTAAATATTTTTTCCTCATTTACCCTAATTTTTTGCACGAAATTATGATACTCCATGCGACCACCGTTGCTTAAAGATCTCACAGACACCAATAGACCTATTCCTATTATTCTTTTTTGTCGCATGTAAGCTCCTATTGCACGTCTACGTCTATGTCGGCAATAAAATACATTCATATTAGAATATTAATTATTAATTTTGAAAAACACAAAAAGGAAACACATCCCTCCTAACCTATCGTCAAAGGTAAATGTCACATTGTACATCATTGTCACAGTGAAAATTTGACATTTCCTAGAAACGTCTACGAATTTCGTCTTCGTATGAAATGATTGAAATGGTCACTTTTCACGAATTTGTAAAAACAACGATTCGTGATTCGTTGCTATATGAACTCAACTGAACTCTGCTTTATCTTGAATAAACGAAAAACGAACGGTATAGATCGTTGTCAATATGTCAAGTCAAAGGTGTCAAACGTCATTCTGCATTCTGGTCTGGTTTTAATTTCAGAGATTAAAAACCCATGATACAGGCTGAGTTCTTTCATTTTAAAACAAAATACTTAGCAAAATCTAAAATATATTTATATAAACAAAACAGATCAAGAAACAACTTTGAACTTAAACTTACTTAACCTCACAAATTCAGATTGCTCGCTTTCATCGGTCAAAATACTCCGAGCAAAAAGATCGTTGTCGGATCGCTCTAATTTTAATTACTGAACGATTGAGATTTATTTCACCTACATCTAGATGTCAAGAAAGAAAGAATTCAGATTAATCCCATGCATTTAAAGATCCTTTACACAAATAATGCGCTATGTAAAAATCGACCTCTCCTATTGGTCGATCCATCTCGTATTACGATATGTCTGCGTGATGCAATGGGTTTCTGTCAAGAAGTCAACCACCTGCCTCCTCACAATCTTTTTAAGAATCTTAGAAGCAGCAGGCAGGACACTAACCGGTCTCAGCTCACAAACAGAAGATGGGTTTGGTATCTTGGATACAGGAGTTATGAGAGCCATCTTCCAGACATATGGAAATTTTCCGTTCTGTAGGGAGTAATTAATTATATTAAGCAGTGGTTTAATAATATATGGAAGACACTGTTTTAACATTTTCACTGATATGCCATCAATTCCAATTGCACTACTTGTAATAACTCTTAAACATGAAATAACATCATCTTCTGACGCCAGAGACAAGGTAAATGGCTCCCACTCCTCCGTCGCCTGTGACAAAGAAACAAGAAGATTAGCGGCTAGGTCGCGCCGGTCTAAATCGTCCCCGATGACGAAATACTGCGTGCGACGCCTCCCTCTCTCTCTTACGATTCCAACGCTATCTAGTGTATGTGGCGTTGACTCGAGTGATTATATATTGTATTCGCGCTATGTCTTCGTGATGCAATCAATTTACAGGATAAGCCGTCGTGGTCTAGATGTTTAGATGCTTGGGTCTCGATTCTGTGGCTATCGGCGGCGGCCGATGGTTCGGGTTCAAACCCCGTTGCATTTTTTTCATTTTTTTTTCGGTTAAGTTTCTAAACAGTTTTTTCTTGATTTTGGATTTTGGGTATGTCTTCGGTTAGTTTTGGTTAGCAAGCAGTTTTTTTCTTGATTTTAGGTATGTTTTGGGTTACGTTTGGGTTAGCCCCTGGTTAGTTTCCTTTTCTTGAGCCCCCGTAGCGAGTGGAGGGCCTTATTGTAATACGTGCCCGTACCTTGGAAGCACTTTTTACGAAATATAGAGCAGCTTGCATGTGTTTCCTCGAATAAATGACACAATCGTGGCGGGAACGATTCAGACCGGCGCGACCTAGCGACTAGTATCAAGAAGGGCCTGACCAACTGGGGCTTGAGCAATACTTGACAGAAAAATGAAAATTTTCATTTAATAGATTTGGTTCCTTTAAATTTTCTGGGATTTCATTAACAGTCTTAGTTGCAACATTCCAGCTACTAATTTTACGCCAAAAGTGTTTACTTTTATTCTGAGTATTGCATCTATTAATTTTGAAATTATAAAATGATTTTTTTTCTTGAAAAACTTATTTGATTGGAAAATGTTATTTCTAAAAATTGTATTAAAAACTTAAAAGGTAAATAGTTTCATGAATAAATAGGTACCAGGAATCCACAAATTTAACCCCATATAGTTTATTTTCAAAAAGTTAGACATTATCTACGTTTAAGTTTGACGAACTTTACTTTATGTTACGAAATATTAAATAAAATGATTCATATATCCGTGTTAAAAAAATAAATTGTTTAGGACAAATTTATCGATATTAAGTTAATTTTTTCTATGCAAATATACCTAGTGCTATCTATGCTAGTGTGGGAGAGAGAGAAAGAGCGACCGACATTTATACGACGCAGTCGCCTTGTGACGTATACTCCTGCCGATTGCGGGGTTTGAGATGAGAGGAAGCGTAAAGCCCATTTTACAGTTCGCGATTCTTCGTGCAATACGCAATACCCTTGATCAAATCGGTCCGGTTTGGTTTGATTGAAATATTTGGCTACATTTTTATCACCAACTGAAGAAAAGTCCAAAAAAGGACGTCAACTTTTGTATTTTGTCTCCCATACAGCACACCAAATCAAGATTACGATGTGTTCGCATTGTGACGATGTATCTAGATGCAGACACAGGGTTGCACAATTCTACGATGTAAATGTGCTACGTTTACACATTTCAGGTACACACGTATGCACAAAGGTTAAACGTCCGCCTCATAATGTAGCCACAGTATACCATTTACATATACACAACTTAAATGATCCACAGTGTGTTATCGGCTGCACAGTGATTGTGTATTATGCTTAAACTCTGCTTACACATGGCATTTGTCCTTCTCAATTGGAACGTAAATATACTATTCCGTGTATATGTAGCTCCGTCGCCCCATGTATACGCCCTGTCAAAGAAACCAATTTTTCATGAGCTACTACAGGAAAATAAAAGTTTTGCCGCCTGACCTTTATTCGTTCTCAAAACAGGTATTTTAAAAAAATAATTAATATTATGGTTTTTTGAGAACGAAAGAGCGGGCAGCGAAACTTTTATTTTCCTGAAGTATCTGTCTGAAGAAAAGTTACTTTAAAATTGTTCTTTTTTTCTTTCCACATAATATACAAAGAGCGGCTAAAATATAGAACAATTTCATTTAAAAATCAGGTATTGACTTTTTAGAAAAATGCTCGATCACGTCCATTATAATTTCTCTTCCGTTTTTTTTTTGCATCAAAAAGAAAATATACAGGGTGTAAAAAGTAGATTTGAAGTCAAATTTTTTTTTTTAAATGAAACACTATTTTTTAAAATCCAATTCTGAATTCTGCGTCAAATTCTATGTATAATTCACGTAGCATACTGTAGCACTTTCCTGTCTTAATTTTTAATAGCCTATCGATTGATGGCAACTTCAATATCTCCAAAACAGTTAGATATGGAGTATAGGTTCATGCTACATGAATTATGCGTAGAATTTGACGAACAATTCAAAATTGGAATTTAAGTAATAGTGTTCCATTTAAAAATAAATTAAGTTTGATGTCAAATCTGCTTTTTGACACAACCTACATAATTTCTTTTTAGAGCAAAAAAGCAGAACAAAAAATTAAAATGGACTTGTAGGAGCATTTTCCTAAAAAATCAATACCTGATTTTGAAACGACTTTGTTCCATATTTTAGCCGCTCACTTTATATAGTTACTACTACGGAACGCTATCAATTGGTGCAATAGAAAGCAGAAGTAGGAAAACACTAGAAAATGACAGAACTTTTACAAGAATATTAAAATGTATTGAAAATATTCAAATAACATAGTAAAAACGCAAATATATCTTATGCTATACATTGCCAGCCTTTGTTGCAGCTCAGCAGCTCTCTTTTCAGCCATTCTTCGTTTTTTGAAACAAAAAAAAATCCTCCAGTCGGTTGGTTGCTTGTCGTAACCATTCGCAGACCGCCACGTCGTTTTGGAGCTCAAATTTGGCAAATTGGGTATTGGATAAGAGTCTTTCATCAAGTCACTGCAATAATACAAAAAAGTACCTATAAGCTGAGCACAAAAGATCAATTGTTATGATTGTAACTGTAAATACTCTGAAGGATGTTCACTTTCTAATTTAATAAAAGTAAATGTGCAGAACATTATACGCCGTGATACCCAATGACCTTTGATTGTGCATTTCCTACAGCATCCATACCCAGTGTGGCCTTTGAGCTATATATGAACGAGCCGGTGCCGGTGCATCGCAAATGTAAGCATCCATTACGATTTTATATGTAATTCCTGAATCTATAATTCCATTATTTACGAGTTCCACGTTTTCCTTTACAAAATTGGACAAAAATAAAGAACAAGACTCTGGTTTGCTATTTCCGTGATATATTTTTAGCACTTTATTGATTTAAAGTGTTCCAAAAATAATAAAATTGAGCAGTTACGGTTTGATAAAAAAAAGAACCTTAAATTGACATGCATCAAAGGGTGTTGAACATTTTTGTATCAAAAATCAGTGTAGCGATAATCGTTACTCGATTTCCATGACTGCCTAGGTATTCTATAATAAGAAAGTGCATACCACCCCAGAACTTTACAAATGGTAAAATGACTACTACCTGCTACCACATGAGATACAAATGGCCAGCATGCTAACGCTCTGCGCTGGCATTGTTCCATCTCCCTCGAATGTAGAAACGACAACACACAACTGCAGAGTGTATGTTATTACACTGTACTATTACTTTTACGTGGTGTATACACAAAATTTTACTTAAAGACATAATCACCACACTAATGATTTAAACTTTGTCAGCATCCTGTACGAACGTTAAATTTCAAAATTCTAACGACCCAATTAACTTTACGTTATTATAGGTACATAAAAATGTTAGGTAGAAATCCAACAAATTACATTAAACCATTGTAAGCATCATGTAGGGACCTACACGGACGTTAAATTTCAATAACATTCCAATGATCCATCTGTACTTTGTATAAATATGTTAAGAATCTTAGGTGCATAGGGTTAGTTTGGGTTATAAATATTATTAAACATTGTAGCTTCAATATTAATGGTACCTAGGAGTAATAAAGTATTTATCAAATTTTACTATACCTTATAATCCGTTCCAAAGTGCACAGAGACACACACACTTCCGCGTCTTCCCAAATGATAAAACAAAAATGGCTGCTATGATGTGGATGTACTACCCCACTTTTATAGAGCAAAGAGGATACACATGAGATACACATGCCCGGTATGCTCACGCTGACGCTTGCGCGCGCACTCTGCCGTGCTTCTTGAATGGTAGAATGTAGATACGACAAGGCACAACTAAAGAGTGTATATATAGTTCTTTGTATCATGTGTGTATATCGCACTTTTACGTGGTGTATGCAGTAGGTACAAATATTGCATAAAGCATCACACATACATATGACTTAAACCTTGTAGGCATCATGTACGGGCGTCAAATTTCCACATTCTAATGATCCTTCTTTACGTTATATAAAAATGTTTAAAATCTTAAGTGCATACTGTATACAATTATTAAACATTATATCACATAATTCTATCAACATAAACATAGGTGTATCTCATATGTGTACGTCGGTACTAGATCAACAATTAGTTTCATTATAACATATTTTGTTTCTCACGTGTATATCTTGTAGAGACGTAATTTGAATTGGACGTGCTGTATGGGCTACTTCTTTTTTCTATTTCCTATTGATTGTCCCGAAGGCCTCGATTAATCTTGTGTTTCGTTGTTATTTCGATTTTGCTTTCAATTCTTCTTTCTCCAGTCTCTCTCGCCAAGAGAGCAACAGTAGCGATGTGATGTCCAGGCCAGGGTACCCGATTTAACTGAAGAAATGTAAAACTTTTAGTCAAATTTTCATCGTTCAAATGAAAAAAATAAATATTGGAAGTCATTTGCCCTTGGACTATAAATCCAAAAACCGATAGGAAATTCAAGTTCACTAGACACGGTTTTGCGCGCGGACTATTCCACCACTTAATTCGGTATTCATGCAGGTCCCCCGAAAATCTTGATAAAAAGAACTCCATTGGTCAATAGGCGTTGCCTGGAATTTTCGTCATCCAAGTCGAGGACCGGAGTGAACCTTGCAGTGTTACCTTGAAAAGCAATTGAATGACCTCATTTTGGTCCAGAGTGGAAAAAACCCAGTTAAAACGCGAAGAGACGTTGTCGGCGGAAAAGAAGCGTCTTGCGTCATCACCAATGTTCTAATTGCTGCAGGCAAAAATTCCGGATATTTCTGGGAGAAAGACACGCCTCGAAAGTTGCGAAATATCATGCGGTTCTTAGGTGGCCGGAGATTCTGGATTTTTCTGGGGGACAAAACGTGTCGAAAATTTTGCTATAAAACCACGATTATATCGAAGAAAAAGAAGTCTTATTCTCCAGTCCAGTTGCAGTGGGTCACTATGGCCAAATTCAAAATGTTATAAGAAATATCAGATGTAGCGAGCCGCTATGTTGAATTTCATTTAAAAAGTTTAAAAATTAAATTAATAATTTTGTCATCGATAATAAGGTCTTAGTTGTGACCAAACCGAGAGTAGTGCCTTTCAGTTTAAGGGCTCGTGGAAATAACGAAATAAATAATTGAATTCATGTCAACGATTTGAAAAGTAAAGAAAAGTAACGGGGTGAACCATCGTCATTCATCGAGAGTTAAGATGTTCAAATCCAAGAAAAGGGAGCAACGGCGACAGGTTCCGAGTTCACGTTAGAGATAGACTGTAAGTTTAGTTATAAAAATTGTTAGTATATTTGAAAACATTTATCGGTGATTGTTTGCAAGAAATTCATGAATAATTCAGTATCACATTTCAGTATTCGAGTTAGACAGTAAATCTAATCTTAAAGCATAAAAATTGTTAGTATATTTGAAAATCTTTATTGTTGACTTTGTGCAAGAAATTCATGAGTTTCAGTAAAACATTTCAGTACTCGAGTTAGACTCGAAATGTAATTCTTAAAGCATAAAAAATTACTGTATATTTGAAAACATGTAGCGTTGCCTGTTGGCAAGAATTTCAGGATTGTTTCGGTAAAAACAATTGAGTGTTAAATTTAGATAGTAAGTAAATTTAAATGATGCCAGTATATTGGGAAACGTTTAATGTAGTATTCGATAATTTCAAGAGTAGCCCATTAAATAATTAATGTTATAATACTTCGCATTTTATTTAATTAATTCACTGCAGACAAGAATATCGCTAACTGACATTATTTTATTATTCCATATTTTTTGACTGGCTAGGAAAATATAATATTTTAGGAAAGTTGCTACACTGAAGAAAATTCACAGTGTCTAATTAATAATACCAGTGTCATTTTCATTTAATGTGCCAGTTCTGATTGTCTGACGCTGTAGATACGAGGTCATATTAAAAAATTAAGCGAATAAATTTAGCCACTATAAAAATGCTCCCTTTCACTTATTTTATCAATTTCAAAACATCATTGATGTGGCTTCTATTTATTTAATTATATTTAATATACCTGAGAATAGAAAGTAAGTACTGGTAAGAGGCATAAAGTGGTTTTCAACTAAGTAGCGGAATATGGGTGGTTGCCCAAATGTAAAGGAAACTATTTTACGTCGCAATTAGGGTGTCAACACACTGGTACTGCGAACCCGTTTACAGCTAATGAACAAAGATTGACGAAACGGCCGAAAAATACAGTAAGTAAAGGATTAGGGTAAATCGGCGTTCATTACATTGGTGTCAGGTGTGGGGTAGGTTGTTCAACCCCCAGGTAAAGAAAAACAAAATAATAGAAAAATTTTGAAAAATTTTTTTTGGAAAATTTTTTTTTGGAAAATTATTTTTGGGTAAAATTTTTTTTCTCCTGGGCCAGTACCAGAAAAGTAGAAACTTGCCATCTACTTGTGTTACCCTAGAAGCAAGAAATATCAAGGAAAATGCCAGAAAACGAGACAGCATCCCCTGTCGTGCAGACAATCACAAATAACATCATTACGGGGATAGAATCCGTGCCAGTCTACGAGGGAATTTCTGTCAACCATTGAGGAAACCTCCCTAATCGCCAGTTGGACAGAGCAGCAGAAAGTCTCCATAGCTCGGATGAAACTACGAGGGAAAGCCAAGCAGTTCATCGAATCAGAACCGGACCTAAAAAGCACCTCAAGCTGGACTACCTTGAGAAATGAACTGAGGAAACAATTTACGCTGCCATGTATAAAAGGGACAGCAATGAAAAATTTTGTGGAATGTAGACAGAGGGTAGGCGAGCCATGTCGACAGTTCCTGACAAGGCTAAAGCTTGTAGCCAATAAAACTATTACGCTTACAGGATTAGCCGCACTGATCAAATTATCAAGTTAAAACTTGAACAAGACACCATTACACAGTTTGTTCTTGGACTTCTAATGCCTACTAAGCAACGAGTTCTGTCTAGAAGTCCGACCACTCTAGCTGAAGCCTTAGAGTTTGCAGAGAGAGAAGAATCAGTGGAGAATTTCGTACGAGCATCTACAAGCAGAGAGTGTAGAGCAATCAACCGCTTTCCTCCGAGAAATCAGCCAAACTTTGGACAAAACTCAAAAAATTTCATGGGCACTCAGGACAACAAAGCGATTCGAAATTTTAAGTGCCATAGGTGTAAACAAGCGGGCCATAACGAGAAGTTTTGCAGGAACAGAATTGCAGTATGCTATGGTTGCCAAAAGCCCGGACATTTGATCAGAAAATGTCCTGCGAAAAATCGTCAGGGAAGACGCAATCAAATGAAGTGTTTCAATTGCAATGGACAGGGACATTTTGCAAGATATTGCCATCAGAAAAAGTGCAATAAGTGCAAACAAACGAGCCATACCGAGAAGTTTTGCAGAAATGGAGTTGCGGCATGCTATGGTTGCCAACAAACCGGACATTTTCTCAGACAATGTCCTGTCCGAAAGTTTCAGGGACGAAGCAGGCCGCTAGTATGTTTCAATTGCAATGAACAGGGACATTTTGCCAGATATTGCCCACAGAGAAGTAACCAGCAGAACTCAGGGCGTGCTTTAAACTACGACGCAGCCACTGTCCAACCCCGAAGTACGGCTGCTCAGCAGGCAAATTGGGAATAAGTAAAAAGGATAAGGTAGGGATATATACTTGCTCTTTGAATGGGACCCCTCAGCCTAGGAATAGTGTAGGACTTAGAGTTAAAGGAAAGAAATGCCTTGCTTTAATAGATTCAGGAGCAGTAGTGTCCCTTGTAACGCCTGATATTGCCATGGGGTTTACAAAAAATAATTGTAGTACTAGTTTAGTTGATATTCAAGGAAATATAATAATTCCAGCCTTTGGAGAGGCTAGTATACCAGTGACTTTTCCGTGTAATGTAACTGTGCCAAATAATTTTATGATTATCGAAACCAGTAGTTGTCATGCAGACATGATATTAGGAATAGATTTTCTGCATAAGTATAGTATCAAGATTGATTGGGGAAATGGATGTTTTTATGCATTTGGTGAGGAAATCGAAATGCTTACGGAGAAGCTTGAAGTCAGGACAGATATTATGATGACTACAGCCGAGAAGAATTTGAAGAAGTTATTAGAAGAGTGCGCTACCACTTTAAAGGAAATGAAGGATGTTTTAGAAGAACTGAAGACTATTCCACAGATTTCTCATGTAGGAACTTCGTCGTTACAGCCAATAACGATGGAGAACCATGCTCAGATGATTGGCTGTCATCTAGACATAAGTGCTGACCAAAAACAAGTACAGAAAATGAGAAAGGATGTGGTAACGTCTAGGAAGGCTGCAGCTTCCAAGAAAGAACGAAAAAGTGGTGAGCAGAAGAAATGATCAGCTCAAAGAAGGGACCAAGAGACTTCAGTGAACAATTGGGAGAAATTTGGAGAAGGTGATCACGAAACGACGGCGTTAAGGCGTCCCGTTTCAGGTCCGGAGGATAGTTTTGAGGTATTTATCGCACAAGATATGAGGATTCCCCCAATGTGTCAAGCCTTGTGTTCAGCTAACCTTAAAAATTCGTCGAGAGTCAAGGCTCAGCATTTGGTACTGGAACCAAATGTCGACTTACCACAAGGGTTACTTGTCGCAAGAGTTTTGAGTAAGGCAGGCAAAGAGATTCCTATTCGATAACGATTCGTTCAACCCTCAGGCCCGTGAGGAAGGTGGATAGCAAAGATGTAGAAGACATTTTAGCACAGTTACAATTAACAACGACAGATACGGAAGCCGGTGAAAAGTTAAAAGAATTGATCGTAGAATTTATAGACATTTTTAAGGCACCTAATAAAAAGTTAACATGTACATCAAATGTGATGCATAGGATTATTACCGAAGAAGTTGTGCCTATATGTAAGAGACCGTATCGAGTACCATTCCAACGGCAAGAGATCATGAAGAAGGAGATTCAGAAGTTATTGGATGACGAGATAATTGTGGAAAGTCAGTCTCCGTGGAGCTTTCCAGCAATTTTAATTGAGAAAAAGAGACATCCAGGAGAAGACGTTGAGCACAGACTGTGCATAGATTATAGGTTATTGAATGACATTACGAAGACAGATTATTTTCCTCTTCCTAATATTCATGAGACTATTGACCGACTTGCCGGATCCAAGTAACGATGGATCTTGCATCTGGATACTTCCAAGTACCGTTACATCCAGATGACCAGGAGAAAACTGCATTTTCAACCCCTGAGAACCATTATCATTTTCTTAGGATGTCCATGGGATTAAAGAATGCCCCAGCGACTTGGAGTAGGTTGATGAATCATATACTAGGAAAACTAACATTTACGGAGTGCCTAGTATATCTTGACGATATATTAGTATTTTCAAAAGATATTGATACTCACTTACAACGACTCAGGCATGTCTTTGAAAAGATGAGAGCTAGCAATTTAAAATTTAAACCTACGAAGTGTCGTTTCCTACAGCAAGAAGCAGAATATTTAGGACATATTATAAAGGAAGGAGGATACACCACCCACCCGGATAAAACGAAAATTGTCAAAGCATACCCAATTCTACGAAATGTGAAAGAAATTAGAGCCTTTTTAGGATTATGTGGATTTTATCGGAAGTTCGTGCCGAACTTTGCAAAAATCAGCCAACCTCTAACGTCCCTTACGAAGAAAAATGTTAAGTATCACTGGGGAAAGGAACAGGACAATGCTTTTGTTACACTGAAAGAAGCTCTGATTACACCACCCATTTTGAGATACCCTGATTTCCACAAGGAATTTATAGTAAACACAGATGCAAGCGCCACCTCAGTAGCTGCAATTCTTATGCAAGTACATGACGGAATAGAGCACCCTATATGTTATTCCAGCAGAACATTAAATGATGCCGAAAGAAGATACAGTGCGACAGAACGAGAATGCTTAGCTATTGTCTACGCTGTGAAAACATGTAAAGTGTATCTCACGGGAACTCATTTTACCATTATAACCGACCATCGACCTTTAAAATATCTTTTGACTATCAAAGATCCTAGCTCGAGATTAGCTAAGTGGGCTATGTTCCTCTTAGAATACAGTTTTACGATAAGATACCGCCCAGGCATAATTAATAATCGAGCAGATGCATTAACTAGATTAAGGTCTGAAGAAACCACTGAGCCTATTATTGCTATGGTAAATACACTGGATGAAGTTAAACCCGTCATAAGCGCTATTTGGACTAAAGAAGAGCTGAGAAAATTACAAGAGGCGGAAATTGCTATAATAAAAGAAAATATTACAGCTGACGATCTTAACTACTATGACAGTCCAGAGAAGTTAGTGTATAAAAGGAGAACCGGAAATTCAAGACACGACCAGTTACTTGCACCAAAGACCATCATTCCTGAAATTTTACAAATTTATCATTCATCGATATTTGCCCTTCATCCGGGACAGAAGAAAACACAGGAATTAATCTCGCAAGATTTTTACTGGAAAACCATGAGACAAGATGTAAAATCGTATATTGAAAATTGTCATTCATGCAATATACATAAAACTAATCCGCAGCTACCCGCTGAAATGCAGAAGAGTCTCGTACCAGCCAGCCCATGGTCTAGAATTAGTTTAGACCTAGTGGGGCCTTAAATCGCACTCAGAATGGAAACAAGTACATCCTAACATGTGTGGATTTCCTGACACGTTATCCTGAAGCCGTGCCGCTTCCAGATATCAGAGCAGAAACAGTAGCCCGAGCATTCGTGGAAAATATAGTATTAAGGTATGGAGTTCCACGGGAATTGCTAACGGATTGTGGCTCTCAATTTGTGGGGAAATTGTTCCAAAAATTGCAAATTCGAAAATTAAAGACTACGCCATACCATCCTGCCGCAAATGGAATAGTAGAAAGGATGCATAAAACGTTAAAAACTATGATCAGTCATTTTGTTAGTGACTATCATAATAGTTGGGATGAAATCTTGCCATACACCTTATTGTCGTACAGGAATACTATCCACGAAACCACTCAGGAAACTCCATTTTTCCTTATGTTCGGTAGAGACATGGAACTGCCTTTCAATCTTAACATTAGAGAAGACAGAGTACGATACGACTTGGCAGAAAACTACGCAAGTGAAATGGTGCAACGAATGCAACAAGCACATCAAATTGCTAAATTAAACATCGAGAAGACAATGCAAAAACGTTGCGAATAGCGCAATCATCGAAGAACAAAGGCCGAACTAACCGTAGGAGAACTAGTGTACCTGAACACACCGGTGGTACCTGGAAAGGAAATCGCCACCAAATTTAAAGCTAAATGGGCCGGACCATACCGCATTATAGCTAAAAAGGGGCCAGTTACTTATCAAATTAAGAGCCTAACTGGAAGAAAGGAACAGACGGTGCATTTAGAACGACTAAAGCGATTTGGAGGCTCATATTACGACGCTCCAATCGAAGAGAACAATGAACCTGAAGTACAAGAAATTGAGGAGCCTGAAAATGAAGAATTAGAGTTTGAGGATCATCAGCCCGAAGATCGGGAGATGGAAGCAAACTCTGACTCAGAGAACTCAGAACCAGCGGAGAGCGACTCCGAAGAAACTGTATCCGAGAGCGGTAGCAGTAACGACGAATCCGATGAGGCCGAAAATGTAAGAAGTAGTCCAGAAGTAAGAAGGACTCGCACACGTGAAATACGTTTGCCGGAAAGATTGAGGGATTTCGAAGTTAATAAAATAGAGAATTATTTTGGCATCACCCTGTATATATGATGCAAAAATAGTACGTAATAACAGACTCTTACTCTCAAACATCATTGGATTTTAAAAGCTGCCTAGAGCGGAACGACGGACAATTTTGATAAGTACAACTGTAACCCAGCTGAAACAAATAAGTAAACAAACACGAATATGTAATTAAAAGGAATGAGCTGAATATGCCTATGACGTAACAGTGTAAACCGAGACACTATGTCTGGGAATATGAAATGTAAATACTTTGTACAAATACGAGGGTAATGGAATTAGTAAGATGAAATATTGCCAGAGCGAATGCTGAAAACAATAATTACGGAATCGACAAGAAGAGAAGAATGTATTTTGGATACCAAGCAAAGAAGCGATTATTAGAAATAATTATGTAGTAATAATTATGTAAAATAAACACAACTAGAGGGCACCCCTAAAGTAGCATAGAAGCTGTTATATTAACATACGCTAAGCTTAGTTGAAACCATTCCTCTTTTCAGACATTCCAGTGACTCACGTGTCAAAAATTGGAGAGAATTTTTTTTTAAGTTCTGAAAGTAATCGGAAAAGAAAGAGCTTAATAAACACCGTTAATAAGTAAAGTAATAGTTAATAATAGTGATTTAAGTTAGGAAAGACATTGATTAGGAACATTGATTTTGGCGGATGTTAAAGGTTGGGAAAACATTGATTATGATAATAATGGTAATTTAGGTTAAGAGAGACATTGATAATGAACATTTATTTTGATGGATGTTAGATAGTGACTTTAGAGACATAGTAGAAACTTTATAGTGATTCTGGAACGGTTGTGTGGTACAAAATCTCAAAAGTTAAAATGACATTGACTGTAAACATTGAATTGGTAACGGTAAATAAGTGACTTTAGAGAGATAGTTTAAACTTTGAGTGCTTCAGAACCTTTGTGTGTTAACTCCGACGGCTATATGCGGTGCTGTCGTTAACCTACGTTGAGAGGAAAAACTCACCTCAGGTGAGGCCAGTTCCCAGGAAGCATTCCCGAACCGCCCTTACATAGACAAACTTGAGGAAGTCAGCTGAAAAGACTGTGGTGAGAAATATGTATTGAAGACTAATATGTTACGTTACTGTATAATTTTGCGTAAAAAAAAGCTAGGTTATAATTTAAAGATTAAGACTATAAAATAAGTACTAAATTTCGCAGGTTTAACTAGTCGGGGAAAACATTTGTTAATTATTAACGGCATAAATATTTGTCAGTTGAGTTAAAATAAATACAACAATTGCATGCTTAACCATTTAAATCAACACTGCGTCCATAAAATGCATATCGAAATGTGTAAGGTTAAACCTCCGAAAGCAAAACTAGGATTAAAATTGATAAGAACTACCTTCTTTTATCTAAAAACCAGACGCGTACTATTCAAAGATCCCCCGTAGCGTCAAGAAAATTGAAAATCGAGGATTCTACCTGTTGGGTATGTGAATCATGACGATGTGCAGTTTTATTTTGTCTACTTGGGCCTCCTTCATTGAAAACAATTTAAAGTTAATGATTAGATAATCGGTTATAGATCAAAGAAGTAGGACTGCATTTTGTTTTAGAACATTTAATTAATTCTTAAGTTAGTTCGCATAGATAAGTAACGTTCGAATAGTGTTAGAGCAAATAAGTCGAAAATGTATTTGAGGAAAGTAACTAAAAATATGAGTAAAATGTGTAAGTTACGGAGGAAACGAAATGTCGGAATACGAAAGTTGTATAGAAGTGTTATGATACCACGAGATTTTATCTGGGTATTTATCAACGAACCTAACCTGTTTGTTTTGATAGGGAAAATACCGACCATGTAAAACCTGCTGCCGTCTTTAATTGCTCGACAGAAAGACCATCTGGGATTTAACAGTGCCAAGTGTTTAGGTAAAATATAGGTCACTGGGACTATAATATGACATGGAGGAAACGTATTCGAATAGGGTAGGCCTTTCTACTAAACCGAGGGGCCATGAAAAAAAAAAAGAAAGGAACTAAAGTTCCTTCTTTTTCCAGGGGAACGGAGTGGTGTGATGTCCAGGCCAGGGTACCCGATTTAACTGAAGAAATGTAAAACTTTTAGTCAAATTTTCATCGTTCAAATGAAAAAAATAAATATTGGAAGTCATTTGCCCTTGGACTATAAATCCAAAAACCGATAGGAAATTTAAGTTCACTAGACACGGTTTTGCGCGCGGACTATTCCACCACTTAATTCGCAATTCATGCAGGTCCCCCGAAAATCTTGATAAAAAGAACTCCATTGGTCAATAGGCGTTGCCTGGAATTTTCGTCATCCAAGTCGAGGACCGGAGTGAACCTTGCAGTGTTACCTTGAAAAGCAATTGAATGACCTCATTTTGGTCCAGAGTGGAAAAAACCCAGTTAAAACGCGAAGAGACGTTGTCGGCGGAAAAGAAGCGTCTTGCGTCATCACCAATGTTCTAATTGCTGCAGGCAAAAATTCCGGATATTTCTGGGAGAAAGACACGCCTCGAAAGTTGCGAAATATCACGCGGTTCTTAGGTGGCCGGAGATTCTGGATTTTTCTGGGGGACAAAACGTGTCGAAAATTTTGCTATAAAACCACGATTATATCGAAGAAAAAGAAGTCTTATTCTCCAGTCCAGTTGCAGTGGGTCACTATGGCCAAATTCAAAATGTTATAAGCAATATCAGATGTAGCGAGCCGCTATGCTGAATTTCATTTAAAAAGTTTAAAAATTAAATTAATAATTTTGTCATCGATAATAAGGTCTTAGTTGTGACCAAACCGAGAGAAGTGCCTTTCAGTTTAAGGGCTCGTGGAAATAACGAAACAAATAATTGAATTCATGTCAACGATTCGAAAAGTAAAGAAAAGTAACGGGGTGAACCATCGTCATTCATCGAGAGTTAAGATGTTCAAATCCAAGAAAAGGGAGCAACGGCGACAGGTTCCGAGTTCACGTTAGAGATAGACTGTAAGTTTAGTTATAAAAATTGTTAGTATATTTGAAAACATTTATCGGTGATTGTTTGCAAGAAATTCATGAATAATTCAGTATCACATTTCAGTATTCGAGTTAGACAGTAAATCTAATCTTAAAGCATAAAAATTGTTAGTATATTTGAAAATCTTTATTGTTGACTTTGTGCAAGATATTCATGAGTTTCAGTAAAACATTTCAGTACTCGAGTTAGACTGGAAATGTAATTCTTAAAGCATAAAAAATTACTGTATATTTGAAAACATGTAGCGTTGCCTGTTGGCAAGAATTTCAGGATTGTTTCGGTAAAAACAATTGAGTGTTAAATTTAGATAGTAAGTAAATTTAAATGATGCCAGTATATTCGGAAACGTTTAATGTAGTATTCGATAATTTCAAGAGTAGCCCATTAAATAATTAATGTTATAATACTTCGCATTTTATTTAATTAATTCACTGCAGACAAGAATATCGCTAACTGACATTATTTTATTATTCCATATTTTTTGACTGGCTAGGAAAATATAATATTTTAGAAAAGTTGCTACACTGAAGAAAATTCACAGTGTCTAATTAATAATACCAGTGTCATTTTCATTTAATGTGCCAGTTCTGATTGTCTAACGCTGTAGATACGAGGTCATATTAAAAACTTAAGCGAATAAATTTAGCCACTATAAAAAAGCTCCCTTTCACTTATTTTATCAATTTCAAAACATCATTGATGTGGC
>JAEQML010056732.1:0-33387 GCA_016904865.1 Pissodes strobi
TACTGAAAGATGCTTACTTAAAGGGGCGTTTCACTTTGATAACCGTTCCAACTTTAATAAGCGTTTCACTTTGACAAGCGTTTCATTTTTCCGACTTTACCCTCGCTAAAGAATATAAAGAATCTTTCAAGCCAAATTATTCAAAGGCCGATATTTTGACTTAGTGTCTTTTGCCTGTAATCCGTCGATTAATTTGTTGATGTTGATAGAATATTGACGTCTCCTAAACAAAAATATATATTATTAAATTGATATTACCAATGCTATTAGGCGTAACGTACGATGAGATACTTAAACTAATTGAAAAAAATAATAATAAGATGGGAATTCAAACAGAAAATTACCAAGCAATCTAAAAGTAAACAGAAGGCATTAAAGACTTCCTATAACAGTTGCCTTATAAATAATTCAAATAGGGTAGAATGTGAGTAGTTTACTCTTTTGGAAGAATTTTTATGAAGTCGACCCTCAAGCGCTGCTTGAAAGAGTAGATATTGAAAATAAAGTGAAAACTTGAATACTGAAATATTACAATTGGTAAACTAGCCAATGTCAGAAACAGAATCTATTCAAGGGGCTACTTCCAACATTGGCATTGCAACAATTAGGATACTGGAAGAAAACCTAAAAAAGGCACTCTTCAAAAAGCACCATTTTCCGTCAAAGGAAACAATAATGCTTCCGATAATAATATTTTTTATATTTTAAAGTTATTTTGCAGTTTTTTGAACATAGTTAAAAATTTAGTTAACATTTATTTGGAATTCTTATTGCCAATTATTTTACGAAACTTAAAATTAAATCAATCTTGAAATTCTTAGTGAAAATTTAAGCATGCATTGATAATTTAGCCTCTTCCAAGGCTGTCTTTTTCTCTATTTATGGTTTTCGCTGGTTGTGGAGAAATAACTTGAACTTCATCCACTGCTTCTATCCAATTTTGCACAAATTTCTCCTTATTTATTTCAATAACGTTATGTAATATTAAATACGCAAATATAATTTTGGGTGTAAACTTATCATTTAAATCTACACTTTTCAGTATACACCGGAATCGTGGTCCCCCAACAAATTTTTCACTACTCTTCCTCGGTTTAAATAGATATTAAATGGCCATTCTCCCTGAGTGACTAGTCCTTTATATTATGGTCTAATTAACCGGAATAATAAAAAGTAGGTTGAATCCATAGAATAAAACAAGAAAACATTTTATATTGTATCTTATGAGTCAGTTTTGTTTCAAAATGTTAAACGAATTTGTATTAATTTTGGTTCTTTTAAAACTGGTGTTTATAAGTTGAATATTGAAATCTAAAAAACAAGGAGGTATTTAATTAATTAAAAAATATTGAATTAATATAAATTATTAAACCTTTGTATATTTGCCAATACATAGATGCAAGCAACAAGAGTCAGTAAGTTATAAGATTTCCATCCCTTACGATTTAAGAAGTCACACTATCACCTTTTTGGGGCAATATTTTAAACTACTAGAAACATTTAAACTACTAAAGTTGCAATGGTTAGCAGATTTCATGAAATAAATAGTCAAGGGGTCCATCAGTCCGGCAGGCTTTTGTCTGTCTCCTGTTCCATAGCGACGTAGTAAGGGCTCCAACAATGTCCTAATCTTCAGACCAAACTCAGGAAGTGCAGTTCACAGTAACGTATTTCTTGGGGGATACTTGCCTGAAAACTACGATAGATCTGTCAAAATTCTAAGTCAGGTGACATTTAAAGTTAAGTGCTTAGTAAAATTAAGATAAACCAAGGACCTTAAGTAAATATATCATGAAATAACTAAACTTTACCATCCATAAAAAAGACAACACCGGTCATAAAGAACTTTTTTATAATACAGGGACTAAAACCTATAAACAATTGAAACCATACCTCGACCGAAAGAACATGCATGTTTTAGTAATCGGGTAGTGTGTAAAATCGTTAAATCTTTGACGAATAGACGTTGTTATTGTTTTACCGAAGTGCCTTCTTTATTATCTCTTCTCACCTGGTAGATCGATCCATAATCTGAGCTATATAACCTGCACGCCAGCTAAGACTTAGCGTCACGAATAACTAAATCGTGGCAATATACGGATATGTGTTTCATCTATAGGAACTGTTATGCAAGAATGCCACACATACCTTTAAATCTTTTTCTCATTTCTTTGGCTTCTGTTGCATTAAGGAATTTTGGGTTTATAGAAAATATATTATATCAAAAAATCATAATAATACATTAGACAACAATGCTGTAATTTTTCATATATCTGCAAAAACCTGGGACTTATAACTAACTGCAAATTAATGATATATTCATATAGACACTGCTTAAATATCAATATTAATGAATCACTAATTTTTATAACAATATATACTTGGATGCTTCTTACATTAAACGATGTCAAAAACTTCAAAACACTTACTTGATGTCAATATTTGAAATCCCTTAGAAGAGATGAAATTTCCCATAATCTGATAGACAGTAAGCACAAACTCATTTTTTTCTATAAAATCTTTAAAATACATTTCCTTGTTACTTTTCAGAGCGAATTGTTTACAGAACCGACATATACAATCTGAATACATGTAGAAATAATGTTTTAAATATAACTCTAAAACTAAACCAGTGAACTTCTTTAGGTTCCACCCGTTTGTTTTTGCCCATTATTTTACACTTACCCTCCCTATTTATAACGCTGCTGAAATTTAATATGTGTCTTAAAATGATTACCTTTTTACTTCCTAAATATATTTGTAATAAAGCGATATTTTCAGTAATCTAGAATCTAGAGAATCCTTTTGTGAAATAAATTTACATTCGCTTTAACAGCATCTATTATGACATGCCTAGCTCACACATACTCTTTTATATATACTTAAACTTTTCAGTAAAATTTATATTATTTGTAATTTTGTTTGCTGATGCAATTAAACGGCTTTATTATTACAATTTGTTTAATAATATGTCTGAATCTTGCAGGTCATTGTCAAGTGAACAGATTGATGTTATCATGAGACTTATCACCGCACACAGGAGCAGATTCCAACAATTAATCAAGATATGGAAAAAGTTCAAACTTGGGGAGACAGGAATTTGACCCAGTTCAGTGCAGCAAACCCAAGCAGCCACGTTTACCAAGAAATACAATATGGCGGGACCTGACATCATTATGGCACGATCCACCATTCCTTCATTCTCGTCAATCGGACGGGGTGTCTCGGTCAACAGCGATATGTCCTGGCATTACTACGTTGCTAACATCGAAAAATCAGCCTCGCAAAAGCTTGGTGCGCTATTTCGCAACAAAAAAACTGTATACACCACAGCAGCTGCTCTTATTTTGCATAGCACAAATAAGACTGTGCTTAGAATATTGCTCACACATCGGGAGTGCCATACCGAAGTACACCCTAAAGCTGCTGGATTTAATTCAAAAGAGGGCTCTATGTCTCGTCGGCGACCCGGAGTTGACTCGGGATCTGGATAGTCTGGAACATCGCAGACATGTAGCTGAGATCTCCTTGTTTTACAGGTATTTTCACGGCGGATGTTCACAGGATTTGGCCAGCATCATTCCGCCCACCACCAGTCAGACAGTCACGACAGACGGCTATGGCAACATTTCCTAAACCCTTTTAGTAAACCTACCTATAGATGCGAACAACAGCCAGTAATATTTACTAGGTTCGTGGATCCTCGGTACACTTTACTAACGATATTGGGCGCCACCAAGTTAACTATGACTCAACTTGAAAAAAAGCTATAATGTTATTAAATCCTGAAAAGTAATTTCTGAAGGAGATTTTCAATAAGTCATAATATTTCCCCAAAATAAATACTTTATTCTTTCCCTACTAATGAGGAGATCCCTTGATATAAAACAACAATTATACAAATTATACAAATTTAATAAAACCCAAACTAACCCAAATTAACCCAAACTAACCCAAACTAACCCAAACTATTTGAACCAGCCCATGAACATGAGGCACCTCGAAAAGGCCCCACAAAGGGACGCCGGCTTCTCGACTCCTCGCCGGTCTAACGTAAAAAAGAAAGAACCCGGAACGAATTTCAACACCTTAACTCCGAAACATTGCTGCCAACTTAACTTAGTTGAAATAGCGAGTCTGAGCGCAGGAAGAACCATCCACGTCACAGCTAGGTTAATCGAACTTCTGCTCTAAACCATATTCGCCAAGAAGCAAGTAAATGCGCCTTAAAAGAAACCGTTACTTGGGAACATCGATTTTTGAACCTGTCTAACCTAACTGTCAAAATCATATGGTGTGCCTGTCTTGCTGTGAGACTCATAGGTGAATGACACTTTGACACTTAAGAAATGAAAACACGAAATCTCTTCGAAAGATTAATAAAACAAAAGGAAACAATACACCAAAACACAATTAGATAAACGAATTATAATTACAAGATCAATCGACTTACCTGTAAGGAAGATCGATCGGAATTATCCGAGCATCTTCGCCGTCCCTCATTACACTTTGTAGTAGTATACAACTTTTTCCCAATCGGTACCATTTTTAAAGAAGTTATCTAAAAACATGGTGATTCAGCCGACCCTGGCTAGCCGCTCGAGCTTATCGCCTTGATGCGTCATTACAATTTTGGTTCGTGAGATTTTTGATTACATTGCATTTGGGGTGAAAGGGTAAAGACTGGGTGGGTTTGTAATGAGGGACGGCGAAGATGCTCGGATAATTCCGATCGATCTTCCTTACAGGTAAGTCGATTGATCTTGTAATTATCCTTCGCATCTTCGCCGTCCCTCATTACACTTTGTAGATGTTTAAAGTATTTGCGATGTAATCTACATTAACTGAAGATTGCGATATTTCTGTAGTCCTAGATTTGTAAGGCCCTTTTTATAAACTAAAATTCAAATTTATAACCATTAGATTTAATAACACACATATGAAGGTATATATATCATGTTTAACGCTTAACTGATATTAACCTTTAACTTATTTTTAATACTATACCAATATTCTTATGTAATATGATAACAAGTTGGTAAGTAAGTTATAATTGTAGCTTCATATTTATATGATTCTTTAGAAATTATGGTTCAGTAAACAAGATGCAAATCCAGTGGGATTACCCACGCCAAGTTTGTTATAGAATTTTGAGAATACTTTTGATCTTTCTGTCGAGCCAGCTGTCTTCTGAATGATTTGTAATGTAACTCCAATTCTTTGAGCTGCTGAAGTTGCCCCGTGTCGCGTGCTGTGTGCCTCAAAGATTTCCGATATATACTGCTGGCTCTTAGTATTAACTTGACCCATCTGCTAATGGTTTGACTGCTGTCTGGGTGATAAGGCTTTTCGTGAGTGAGTATTACATTTTCTTTGATTTTGCTACTTGTGGTATCGATTGCATCTGCAAATGCAACGATCTATTAGCATATTTACAGTATCTGTGAATGCCGTAATTTCTGTTTTTGAACAGAAAAAATAGGTATGTTCACTAGCTGCAACTGCAATTGCAGACAGTGGAGGGTACGATCGATTGTATCTGCTAATACAACGAACTATTCACCTTTTATTGACTGGTAGCACCATTTTTCTTTTGTGCGTTCTATGTAAGTCTCTAATAGTGTGGCTATACATAGTTCAGGTTGATTGGTAAAATGAGGTAATATCAAATTAGGTTGAAGCCTGTTTAAGCCACCTGCTTTTATTTTATCCGGTAATCTGATTTCAATTATGTATTCATATTTAAAAATATTGTCTATTTTTACTTCCGGGTTGTCAGTGTGCCGGTGTGCCGTTATTAGTATTAAGAGTGTGGTACATGCTCGTTAAGCGCTGTAGAACTGGGTAGGAATCCCAAGTAAGTAATTGAGTACTTTGGATTTGGGGGTCTTATGTTAAATGTTCCATTGAGAATCCCTTTTATAACCGCTTCGTCTTTTGTTTAATATTCAATATTGGAGAAAGTGCAGATTTGTGTGAGTTCATGGTAGAGTAGGATGACTCCGAAGACAATTGAATGTTTAGGAGCTCAATAAATTTTCAGTTTTGGTACATATTTGTTGGTGCTTACAAAACCAGAAATTCCCCTATTTATTGTAAGTATTTCCGTATTGTTTGTCAATGAATAAATAATCACTTTTATCGCTTCATTAGGTACGCTTTGTTATAGAAAGGCTCTCCTGACAATGAGGAAGTTTCATCAATTTTTCATTTTATTTTTTTTTATTATTATTGCTGATTTTGATAGCGCATGAAAAATAAGTGAACACGTGTTTTTATTTTTTCCATAAGCCAAAGATTAGGCAGATACAACGCCTTGAGATGTGCTTATGACGTCATAATACACATGAATTGTTACCTCACACCATGCATAGTATATCTATATATACAAAACTAAAAACTGGTATAGCTCTTGTCATATTCATCTTAGTGGAAATAAAAAATACGTATCGATTTCTTTCTCACTGTTCTATAGTTTGCAATAAAAAATAATCAGTTTAATTTCTCAGGAGACTTCCTAATTTCCCTACAGCCAGGGAAATTTTCTTCCACAATGGTTGTTTCTCTCTGCAAGGAGATGTGAGTAGTTATTTTTCAGGGTAAAAGACAATAGACTGTTCTGTCAGTAGGTCCCTTTTCTCTTGTATAAACCCGAAAAATGAGCATTGTTGCGCGGGAATAACTACGCTTTTTTCAGAATTTATATAAAATCTAAATCTGGTAATGTTTGTGTAATTTTATTTATACTTTTAAGCTCTATTTTGAATTACCAATAACTAGCCAATCGACTAAGTAGAGTAAAGTTTTTATACCCTTTAACTTTACATATCTTACAACTGGTTTCAGTTTTGTGAAAAGATACGGAGCTGTACATAAACCAAATGAAACACAATTAAATTGGTATAATACGTTGCAAAAAACGAATCTTAACAACTTTTTTGACTACTGTGCATAGGGATAAGGAAATATGCATCTTTAAGATCAGTTTTCCCCAAGAATGCGTATTTTGAAATTAAATTTTTGCCGTCCTATGTAGTCTTCTATTTTGCTAACCGGAGTGGTGTCCTATTGAAAGGCATTTTATAATCCTGTACCCACTCTATTATTGAACTGTTTACCTTTAATTTCTGCCAATTTTGAACATATAATTCTAGTTCAGACGGTTGGCTAATTACATTGAAAGGGAGGGCTAATGCACTAATCCCACGGACCATAGTTGTTTCTGTAATTGATACAGTAGTTGTCTTGGCAGGATTTAGTACTGTCTTTGAGATTTAATTTTGATGGTCTGAGGACATTACAGTTGGCAGCTGGTTGATACTTCTCTATCATACTGTGTGTTTTTTTTCTTTTAGTCCTTTTAATAAGTGATTATAACATCTAAAAACTATCTACCTGAGTATGTAGTTCTGGCCTCGCAGGTATGATTTCCTCGTTTTTATTTTTGCCTATTAACAAAGCGTGGTCTTTACTTTGTACAGGATACTTCTCTATCATACTGTTTATTTTTTTTATATCTTTTAGTCCTTTTAATAAGTAATTGTCCCATCTAAAAACTATCTGAGTATGTAATTCTGGCCTCGCAGGTATGATTTCGTCGGTTTTTTTCCTATTAACAAATCTTACTTTGTTCAGGACCATCTGGTGCTTCTGATGTTGGTAAGTCTTGATTCGGATAAGTTATTTCCTCAGCTAGCGTGAGAGGATCTCCTAATGCATCTGCAAATGCAAAAGATTTTCCTTGGTTTTGCTACTTATTATATCGATTGCATCTCTAATTGCAATGATCTATTAGCCTAGTTACAGCATCTGCAAATGCTGCAATTTCTGTTTTTGAACAGAAAAATAGGTTCATGAATATGTTCACTACCTGCAACTGCAATTGAATTGACAGTGGGTACGATGGATTGTATCTGCTAATAGAACGAACTATTCACCTTTTTGCTTGCTGCTTAACCTTGGTTATGCTTTCGTCTGCATCTGCAAATGCAACGATTTTTTAGCATATTTACAGTATCTGCAAATACTGTAATTTCTGTTTTGAACAGAAACCAATGCAATGATTTTAAGTAAGAGGGTTGCAATAGTATGGTGGTTATTTGTTTTTGGTGGTTATTTGTGTTTGTATCTGCAAATACATAGCACTATACCGTTTTATTTTTGTCAATACATATATCCTTTACATCGGCAAATGTAGGGATATAGTGTGCCTCTAACCACTCCAACATAATACACCTACTGGGGTGGAGGCTGTTGGGGCCCTTCACATCTGCAAATGTGAAGGCCAATTTTAGTTACAGTTATTCGCATCTGCAAATGCGAATTTGTAAATAGGTATTGATATTATTTATTAACATCTCCTGCAAAGCAATGTTTACTCCAATTTTTTCCCTCACTGGTTGGCTCATATCAACACGAATTGTTTAAAAATAATGCATTCCGGAATACATCGCTTCGACAAAGCCGAACGATAACATTCCGATAAATTTATGACGAGCGGCTAAATCCCGAGTTGCAATCCAAAATACTGCGCGAATCTATATCTACGTCCTAGCAAAATTTCTATTAATTTACCTTTTTCCCTTAATTTTGGGTTACTTTGGGTTAGTTTTGGTTAGCACTTGGTTAGTTCTTGTTGATTGATCCCCCGTTGCGAGCAAAGCGAACGGAGGGGCATGCATAGCTATAATAATACCCAACTTGGGTTTTAGTCGCTCCTAAATTATGAGTCAGCTTGCCTTTGTGGCTAGTTTTTAAGGGTTAATTTCGTGAGAAAAGGGCACTCTTCGACTTACTTAAAAAATTTTTTTTTTTTTGAAAATTATTTATTAATGCAGTAATAACTATAATTACAGTATACATAGTCCTTAATCCTCTAGACAGTGTTTTTAATACTGGTATTGAGGATAATTGCATTTTAGTAATAATAATAGTACGATTTCCTATAAACTCTCTAGTATTGTGGCTATGAATATCCTTTGAAATTATTATGATAATATTTGATTTTTGAGTTTTATTTATTATCCTGTAGATAACTGGATCATGATTAAATATAACTTTTAGTTTTTTGTTTTGCAATATTTGCATCAAATCGAATTGTAGTTTATAGTCCCACATGTGGCCCATACGGGGGTCAATTATCGAAAACGTGATAATAGTACGAAGGCATTATAACCATTTGTTTCTATTTTTTATATTCCTTTATATGGTAAAAACGGTTTATTCTATGTAAAACATTAATGCAGGCTGACCGATATATTTCGTTAGTCAGCCTTTTGTTGTGTTATGTAACCACTTTTTGTGATTGAATAGTATTGCTTTGGTAGGATGTACTATTACGATTAGACGAGATTACTAGAGAACGATTCGAATAGCTCGTATCGTTAACTTTTGCTTATTATTTATATTCATTTCGATATAATATATTTCAATTCCGAATCTGTGTATATTTGTGCACAGACGACAAATGTAACAATGTTTTGTCATGCCCTCATATATATAAATAAGAGCTTGTTAGTAATTTTTGACTGTAACCCGTTCGCACTCTATTTTAATCTAATATAGTTTTAGAAGTTTGAGAGTATTTTCCATTTTAATTTTATTAAGTCAAAAATTAAGGGTTACAAGTGTCATATTTATTCATAATACTAAGGTAGCTTAGTATTATACACATTATGCTTTTATACGAGAGATAGTTTCTGTTTTTATACATGTAAGATAACCAGGTATTTATGTATATTTGAAATTTTGGCATATAATCTTATGTGAACTCACCCCCTGATTCGCTTCTTCCGATGAATATTGCTCCCTTTTTTCGCCTCCTTTGCGAGCAAGACATATCACTACAGATACACTGTACTTGAAATACGCTTTCTAGGCATTTTTCTTCTTAAAACCAAAAGAAAGAACCGATTTAAGGATTCTTGCTTTTCACCGATCGGTACAAAATTGTAATGACGCATCAAGGCGATAAGCTCGAGCGGCTAGCCAGGGTCGGCTGAATCACCATGTTTTTAGATAACTTCTTTAAAAATTGTACCGATTGGGAAAAAGTTGTATACTACTACAAAGTGTAATGAGGGACGGCGAAGATGCGAAGGATAATCTACATTAGACGACTCTTATGATCTCCAAATCGTTTGAGGTAGGTACTGCTAGCACTTGATTTAAAGTAATAAACATACTCAGTTACATTTTGTCGAACAAATGAGCATTTTCCCGAGTAATAAAAAGAGAGTTCAAGTATTAAAACCAATGAAGTGAATACCCTAGCAAATTGGATTGCACAAGAAGAACTTTTAAAAGAGGTTTCCGAACCTAGTCGAGCACCTATGATGTTGGAAGGGATAAAAATCAGGCTTGATGTTATTATCATATCATAAGTATCTAGTACATCCTACTGACACCTAAATATACGTATAAAATTGTATTCAATTACTTTCAAGACAAAACAAGGTAATGTACTTCATACACTGTACCTTTATTGGAATGATCCAAACTAAATTGTGTTTGTAAATAAAAATAAATATAAACCAAGCAAAGCGGTAGCATTTGTTTATACCAAAATTTGAAAATGCTACACGGCAAGAGCGCACCCGTTCATCGTACAACTAGAAATACCTAGAAGATCGCTTTACAAGGACTACTTTGTCTAGCGCACTGCATCACTCTGGACGTCACTACCAGGATACCTGTTTCCCCTAAATGCAATCTAAAGCTATTCAAAAACCGTGTCAACCAACACCTTTGCTCACACTCCGCTCGTCGAGTGCAATAGGATCTCCCTTTAGTGTGTGTGCCACTGCCATAAAAAAACTATGAAATATTAAATGTGGAGCTCATATTATGTTCTTTGCTCTGAGAGATTTTTGTTAGAGGCCCAATTTTGGTTAGTTTCAGTAAAATTAAGCTGATTGTCTCATGAGCCGGCGAAAACCATCTAAAGCGGAACTCAAGCTAATCATGCCCCATTCTGTCTGTACTAACACAAACAATATGCTTGTTTCATGCACAGCTATGAGATAACAGTTTGAATGCTAAATGTATTTTGCATAATATTTACCTGACCTTCTAAGTAAAAGAAGAACCCCAATCGCTATAAATAGATTGAAATGTTTTATTAATCTCCAATATCATCTTTTTATTAAATTTCCAATCAGATTATTAATTTTATGGTTCTAGCAATAAAGTTTGCGCTTGCTTTAAAAGCTTTCAGCATGCTTCTCTTGTGCAAGCATTTCAAAACGTGTTCAATAGCGTTCCTGTAAATAAACAATCAATTGGAAATGCCTTTTCTGAAAGTCCTCTGCTGGCCTATATCTAAAAGAACTTCCCATTTCAAGTTTAGGTTTTCTTATTTTGAATAGAGTTACTTGGTCTTGATCGAGACAGGATTGTACTGAGCGAATATTTATTAGAATGGGATCCGTTAAATAAATATGAAATAATGACATATCACTGTATGACTTTATTAGTTTAGAACAGATCATAAACATATTTTATTGGCCTATTTCAGATCGCAAGTTTCAACTTAGGCAGGTACCACTTCATTTCTAAAATTGAGTTGACGTTTATAAGATTTATTTAAATAATGATCCCCTAGACTCAAAAGTTATTAAATGAAAAAAAAACATAGGTATTAATACGATGAAAATTTGTAGACTCTGAATTTCAGTAACAAATTCGGGTCTTCAAGAGAAAACCCATAATTATTAATATACCCAATCCCAACACGCATCTCTTTGAAAATGCAATTGCCATATGGGTTTTCAATACTATAATTTTCGAAGCATCTTTGACCAGAACTAATACTTAATAAACTTGATTCTAGAGAGAACAGAGAGTAAATTGTTATCATTAAATTATAGGCACTACATTTGCTTTGTGATTGTGTGAATATTCGACTCATCTTTGCATCAGTGAATATTGTTAATAGTAATTTCACACTTGAGCCCAAATCGCTTGTCATTCTTATAGCACCACTGCTGGCTGAAGCACGCTTTTTGTTTTCATGGTGTGTTATCAACAGACGATTTCGGCTGTTGTGATTGGGCGACCATGTTTTCTTCTTATCAATATTCTGTCTATTATCGACGTCATGTGCCTTGGCCAAATATTCTAGAAAATACCTTGAATAGCATTGCCCACTTTGACAATCAAAATCTTTCGGCCGATTCATTGGATAGAATCGTGGTTTCCATAGCCATAATCAGAACTTTTAAATCCTTTACTTTTTAATATCTTTCTTAGTTAGACGAAACCCACCAATTCTAGAAATATTGGTGCTTTGGCATTCCGACTTGATTGTCACCTGAGATACCAAATAAACTTTTTCTACGAGATGTCAGCTGGATATTCTTTCTAGTGTTCGTCATGTAACTCGAAATCTCACAGCCTGGAGAAATAATCCACTATATTTATACAAGCATTAGCCGGAACTATTTCTTCGGAAAATATCATGGGGTTTTTCCCCAGATATCTGAAATTTTCTCGAGCCTCGTTTCATTAGTCTTCTGTGAGGATTGTGCAACACTCGGAGTTATCTACGGGTGCTCTCGGCCATGCTTCTGCTGGAGTTCGGGAATAAATAGAAATGAATATAATTTAAAGGTTAGGCGACCCCTCGCATCATCCTCTAATCAATATTCTAGGTTTAGATTTTTTCAAGTTTCGTGGCTTGGACATCTCTGGTCTGGTTTATTTTACATACATAGGAATCGATAGGAAACCACACTTGGTTTAAGAGATGAAACCCACTTGGTGGGGAAAATATCGTCCGGGTCTTTCTCGGCTGAGCCGATTTTCAGCCTGGAATGATTGTAACTTGGTTCTTACGAATGCATTTTGGCGATCGCGGTTATAACCAAAGTAGGGGAAATTGTGACGTCACGAAACAGCTGAGTTGCCTTTGGTATTTACCACTTATTACCACTCTTTGGACTTGGGTTAACCTTACGGATATATAGCATTTAAGGTTATAAGAATGTTTTTATTTTTTCTGTGGTTATATATATTTTTTGTGGTTTCATAATTTTGCAGTTATGGCTCAATGGAAGAAGCTAAATATGAATTAGCTTTAAATTATGAAGGAGCAGAAATGTTAGTAGAGGTTGATGACTTGGAGACGGCAAGAAATTTGATTAATGGTATGACGGAACTTTGCTTGCATTAGTAAGGTACTGTTTGAACAAAAAAAAGTGAAATAATCACACTCTTTTTGTATATCAATTTTATGAAGTCTTTTGGAAATTTTAACACAAGTCAGTTTATTAACAACTGTAGTCGTAGTCTGCATGCAACTATCAATATTTTAACCGATTCATTTCAGCAATTTTTGCGGTCATTGAGTGGTAGGGGGTTATGACGTCACACTTAGCTGTCGGTATTACGATAACCTCGGTATTTATCCCTGAATAATGATTCCAGGCTGACATGGTGAATAGTAAAGTATGTCGGCGCTCAAAAAACAGGGATCTCATATCCCTTTAAGCTTCAGCTGACAACAAGAAAGACGGTCGGCGTGGTCCAAGATGTTTTGGATCAGTCATTTGAGATAAAAGCTTTAGAAATCAAAACAATATCATCATTAAATCTTGTGTTATTACGATATATTTTATTAATATCTAGTCCTGTTGAACGCCAATTTAGATGGTGTTATGTTACATTGATGAGGAAGTTTCAGAGTTCTCTTACAGTTTAGGTCAGGAGGTTGCATATTTTTCAATTTTCAACGTGTGATCGACGAAACTAAGGACAAACACAATCAAAGGATCAGGAATAGACTTTTGCAATGTCCCAGTAGCTCCAGGAATTTCTGGTCGGTAGCAAAAGCAGTAAGTAATAACTTTAATGGTCTTCTCTCCAACCTTTGACAGACGAACATGGCATCACCACAAAATATTTTCATCACACTCTACCTTGGACGTCCCCCAGGGCAAGGCTCTCCCCACCATAACCAACATCAACACTACCATGGCAGAAATCAAGTTTCATCACCGTGATATTCATGAAATCCTTAAAGAGCTAGATACGCAAAAGGCATCGGGACCCGAAGAAATACCTGCCATCGTGTTAAGGAACTGCGCCAACGAACTAACACCCGTTTTTTCCAGACTCTCTGTCTTACCGAAAAGGAATATGTCGAGTGCATGTATGTATATATCAGTTCATAACGTTCTTCGCCGTCTTCTGATTTCCAGTGGCCATTGGTCTTGGCCCTCCCATAAGTTCTCTTTTAACCCTCTGGATCTGATATTATTGTCTATTCCCTCTCTCCCTGCTCCTTCTCCCCTGGGGCCTCCAGGGCCTTGGTAGCCTATTTTCTTCCATTCTCTGAACGTGCCCGTACAATCTAAGTTGGTTTATTTGAATGTCATCTGTTATAGCGTGCTTGCCTCCCACAATCTATCTGATCCTTTTGTTCTTGACTCTATCCAACTTTGATTTACCGGCGGCACGCCTCCAATAGTCCATTTTTGTAGCTTCCAATGATTTTATTGTTTTCTTCTTTCAGCGGCCATACTTCACTACTTTAGGTAACAATGCTCTTAACAATGCTATAGTGTATTCTAGGTTTGTTTTCTGTGGATATTGTTCTCTCCCATAGTACACCGTTGAGTTGTCTAATCGCCTGCCGTCCTTGATTAATTCGGTGCTTAATCGCCTCGTCCATGTTCCCGTCATTTGTGATGTGCATGCCGAGGTATTTCTATTTTTTGCATTGTTTGATCTCTTGCTGCAGTTATTCTAAAACCAGACTTCTCTGTTCTCCTCCGATACACAGATATTCTGTCTTGTGAATCTTTACTTCCAGGCCCCACTTGCCGTACTCCTGAATTAGTTTACGAGTCATATATTCTAAGTCCTCATACTCTTGGGCCTGGACTATTTGATCATCACCGAAGCAAAGGGTGTGTAATATGCACTCGTTTAGTGGTATTCCCATACCACTACACTTTCTTTTCCATGTATTTAGGGCTTGTTCCAAATATATTTTAAAAAGGGTGGGTGATAGGCAACATCCCTGTTTTAAGCCTTTGCTCGTATTAAATCCATTTGAGAGTGCTTGTCCCTTCTTTATTTTACTCGAGTGGTTTTTATATAGTTCTTGAACAGCTTTTATTAGTGTTTTGCTGATGCTTGTTTTCTCCAGTGCTTCCCAAAGTTTTGATTGAGGGACGCTATCATATGCCTTTCTAAGGTCAAAGTACAGGCGGTGTAGTTCCTGATTTCGTGCCGCTTTCTTCTCTATTATTTGGGTAATCGTAAATAGATGGTCGATTGTATAGCTGCCGGCTCTGAGACCTGCCTGTTCTTCAGCTTCCATGTCGCAGCACTCGCCCTCAATTTTCCCTTTCACCTCCCTTGCTCGAATGCAACCTGTTCCAAAAAGGCAAGAAAACCACTGCCGCAAACTATTGCCCCATTGCCTTGCTTCTCATAATCTCCAAAGTCACGGAACGTGTAGTCAATTAGCAACTACTCAAGTACCTCGAGAGCAACAGAATAATCAGCGATAATCAATACAGCTTTCGCAAAGAGAGATCGACAAGATATATATTGGCATATGTCACTCATATATGGAGTAGGGCAATTGAGAACTACGACGAGGATCGAGCGATTGCGTTGTATATTTCGAAGGCATACGACAGCAGGACGGATTGCTCAACAAAGTGCCGTCCTTCGGACTGTCGGCCTCTCTCTGCAGCTGGCTTGCTTAAGAGCCGATCTCTGCACGTTGCAGTTGATGGACACATCTGAGCACAGTCACCATTAGCGTGGACGTGCCTCAGGGCGCAATACTTTCACCAACTCTATTCCTCATCTATATTAATGACCTGCTGACCGAAATAAATAATCCTGTTTACAGTTTTGCAGATGACAGTACCCTTGTTTCCCAATTTAGATCAGAAAAACCTTTACAAGCGACTGAGACTTATCATCGCAAATAGGAGCAGATTACAGCAATTAATCAAGACCTGGAGAAACTTCAAACTTAAGGCAACATACATTTGGTCCAGTTCAATGCAGCAAAGATCAAAGCAGCCACGTCTACCAAGAGGGCCAATACGGCAAGCCCTGACATCATTATGGCAGGTTCGGCCATTCCTTCCTTCTCGTCAATCGGACTACTTTGTGTCTCGGTCAACAGCAATATATTCGGGCATGACCATGTTGCTAGCATCGCAAAATCAGCCTCACAGGAGTTTGGTGTACTATTTCGCGACAAAAAACTGTATACACCGCAGCAGTTGCTCTTGCTCTACAAAGAGCAAATAAGGCTGTACTTAGAATATTTCTCACACATCTGGAGTGCCGCACCAAAGTACACCCTAAAGCTTCTCCATTCAGAAGAGGGTTGTTCGTCTCATCGGCGATGCGGAGTTGACCCGGAATCTGGATAGTCTGGAATACCGTAGACATGTGGCAGAGATGTCCCTGATTTAGAAATACTTTTACGTCAAATGTTTCCAGGATTTGGCCCGCCTCATCCCGCCCTTGGCAACGCCTGTCAGACAGTCACGACAGACGGCAAGAGCGCACCGGTTCGTCGTACAACTGGAAACACCTAGAACGTCGCTTTACAAGGATTCCTTTGTCTGGCGCAGTGCATCACTCTGGAACTCACTCCCAGAACATCTGTTTCCCCTAATTACAACCTACAAATATTCAAGAACCGTGTCAAACAACATCTTCCTACACACACCCTCGTCGAGCGCCACAGGATCTCCCTATAGTGTGTGTGCCACTGCCATAAAAAAAGACTATCAAAAATGTGTTGTGCACTTGTGTAGTTTATAAGTTTACTTAAGTATTTTTCTATTTGATCGAAAGCTATCTGACAGTCGACAAACACATCATTATATTTCATAACTCAATGAAAACTGAATATTCAATTCGGTTGGTCGTTACAAAACAGATATTTGTAAAAATAGTGCAAAAAATCTAATTATGCAGTATATTGTAAGCTTGATGTATTTGAAACAATTGTGGAGATAGTCCCATGAAGAGAAGCTCATTTAGACCATGCAACGTGCCAAATGCTTAAGTCACATCGTTTCACAAGATATTCCATACAATATAATTATTATTAATATTATAATAATTATAATCTGTGTTCACTGTCAAGAAATTGTCATCAATAAAATCTGAAAATAGGCGAACAACAGGATCAACTGCCGATAGTTATTATAACAAATTATTTTTTTTCACTAGTGCGGAAAAATAACTTCTATGTTTCTTAATTTAGAGTTAACTTCATTATACCCTAGGAAAAGTAAGAATGTTCACTCACAATGCTAATGCAATATTATATTATTTTTTAATCCTCTTACAAATCTTTAACTAGATACGTTCTGAAAAGATGATTTTACGTATTTGATCTTTTGCCCAGCTCGACGACATGCGGAAATATATTTATTTCCCAAATTATTGCATAATCAGCTCAAATGTCACAACAGTGAATTGAATGTTGCCATTATGATATCAAGAACTTGTCATGTAATGGTAGCTATTACTCATGAGGATGAGTAATAGGCATTACACGCGTGTACTACAGTTATTCTAAGACCGATTTATAAAGGATCTTTCATAAAATCCATAATTTTATGCAAATTTTTAAAATAGCTTAAGAAGGAATAGTTGCAACTTATGTAAAGTTAATGACTTTAAATAAAATACATTTCAATACAATTTAACCTTGATCGACTTTATAAATATAGTATTGTATTATCATATTATCAAACTATTTCGTACTTTTTGCATGATTTCTAGAGCAAAGGTTTATTGATGCTATTTTAGCAGCTTTCATAATGTCTGGTGGCATTCAGATGGCTTGCCATCCCTTGGTGATTTTTTTACCAACTTTCTTAAAAATGACAAAAATACATACAAATTTATCGTTTCAATGGTAAATGTGGCTAGTTCAACTTGAAAGCGAAGGCGTCGCCGTCGGCCCGAGTTGCCATAGCTTTCTCAAAATGTCTGAATTTACAATCATCTTAAGTGATTAAGTATATTCGCCTAAAGACATTGCTCAGTAGTGGATATTCCTGTTATTGGTCACAGCTCGTGGACAATGGGTTATTACTTGCGAGTGCCTTGGACACTGTTACTTGTTCGTAAACGAAGTCCTAATTAGCAGATTATTTAACAGCGGTAAAAAAGAGTATTTTTTACATTATAAAGTAAGGATTACCGCTGTATCTGAATGGCTTTACCCAAGGAAACCTATTATTCCTAAATTTATAAAAATTAAAAGCGAATATGAAATGCGGCTTATAATAGTGACTTCCAGACCAACCATTTTTCTAGTGTTGAAACTCCACGTGTCGAACGCAAACAATTTCCCCGTCAAATATATTTAGTAAAATTATGTATGAATAAGATTAAATTAACCATAAACATGCTTTATATATTTATATAGCAACATAACTAAGAGCACTTATTAAACCTCTCGAAATAATTAATTAATGTAATATTAAATTTTCTTGTTTGTTTCCTTACTAGACAAATATTTTCTTTTCACCCCAGTCCTGTGCTGCTGTTATTGTTCCCTAAGTTCGCTGCAAGGAAGAAAACACTCTGCGAAATCCTTGCAAAATGGTAACGCCTTCAAATAATGAGAAGTTCTGTAAAACATCTGTGCCTTTTAAAAGCGTGACAGAAAAAATTGATTTCGAAGGGAAGTTCATGATAAAATCATAATTCCGCTTACCAGAAAATATTGATTGGGATTTTATTTTTTATCCAATAGTCACTACTTGTAGAGTCATTATTCGCGTGCATACGTACACATAAAGAGAAAATTAACACACGGGTGACTTATAAGTCATAACACATCAGTATGTTATGGGTTATAAGTTATACATACAATTTATATACTTAAATTAACATTAATTTTAAATGAGAATGAAATACAGTTTGAGGATTCATAAACTAGGCTCTGTTATTACATCAGCCCGTTTTCGATGGCTTGGACTTTTTTTGCAATCTCAATTGTATTGAGGTAACCCGCCTATTTACAATATTATTTCATTAGACCTTATACATTCTGTTTTGAGACACCGCATATATGTAAAGAAAGAAATAGAGAAAAACAAGTCATAAATTGAAGTCGGGTTTTGCGAGGTTTTTTTGGAAGGGATTCGAAAGCGGATCGCTCGAGAACGGGGAGATGTCAAAAGCCGGCGCAGTGTACGGTTTATTTTGGTGAATTGTTTTGCTTCTGTGTTTTAACATGTCATTACTGGTCAGTAAAATGAAATTTATAATATTGTTATTAACATAATTTTTGCAAGTATTTCTTTTATTCTCATGGATAGTCCATATTTGATGGCATAACATGTGTACATATTTAATGAAATCGTTTTATGCTGTGAATAACACTGCTTTCCTTTAAATGAAGACAAAAATATATTGTTTGCTGTCTTTTCGTGCTGAAATTTTTAGTTTTAGTATGACTGTGATTGCAAGTAAGAGCTTTTGTGAAATTACTAACATTTTCCTACCCTGACGGGTGAATATCCTAGTTATAAATGAAATGATCATTTTAGAGATATTGGCCCTACTTTCAACTTTAGCTGAGTAGCCTCTGTAACCAGGACCTTAGTACCTGCCAGCGGCGTCTGGTTAACTATAGTTCGCCCAGGCGTTGTTGACCCTCGAAACGCATGCAATTGCATGCGTTTCGAGGGTCAACAACGGCTGGGCAAACTTTAACACCCCTCTTCGGTAGTGTAGTGGTTATCACATCCGCCTGACACGCGGTAGACAGGGGATCGATTCCCTGCCGGAGCGCTTCAGTTTTAAATGTACTATTACGAGTGTGGAACTACTAATTATTGTGGCGCGGGAGACAGTAATTTAATTAATTATTATACTAATAAAGGTTATTCAGCATAATTCTGATTAGGAATTTAGATCGAGGGTTTCTCTGCCGTACTCTTTCCCTCCGTGAGTCCGGCACGTTTTTCTCTAATAATTTGGCACGTTTTCTCTAATAAATTAGGTGTATTACGAATCTGTGTTTTAATTTACATGATGCACCTTTCCCTCAAATTTCCCTAATTTTGTAACCGTCGGACGCATTATGAGTAAGTAAAATTGTGCAAGTTATAATAATAACACTACGTAGGGATTGGTTATACTACAGTATTGTTGCTGGATTCCTCTATATATCCTTCTGATACCTTAGCAGATCTCCATCCTCCATGTCCATTTAATGGTGTGACTAATGTTTGCCCCTGCATTTGCCAGAAGCGCAGCGGATGATCTTCTCATAGAATGACTGGTGTATAACTCAGGGTGTCGTAGGCACAGGTACGAAACAATTTTTGATGGTATTTTTAACAAAGCGTTTATTCCAATGCATTGTGACGTACACTTTTTTATAAAGTACCAAAAATCTTTTGTGTGGTATATTTTGCTTTTAAAATATGTATTTTTTGCATAATTCTACAGAATTGACTGGAAACCCTTTCTGCATTATTGTGAAACTACGAGATTTCTTGGTCTTTGTATCAGGTATAATTGCATATAAATTGGAACCCTTATCTTGAATAGTTTCCAATTCCACACTCATATTAGTCAGTTCATCACATTTTCAGCCTCCCGTTATCACCACAATTAAAGCTGTTTAAATGAGCTAAAAATCACAGTCAGGTGCTTTTTTCAAGAGATTTTGATTTTTTTGCATGTGATTTTTTGCTTGCTCTTCAAAAAGCTTAGAAGTTTCGAAAAATTACAGGTAATAATGTTTTTGTAAAGCTGGAGAGTTGACATAAATATTGAATTGTCTTTTGTAAGCAGCAAAACACATCATTCATATCTTTAACGTGCTTAACTTGCATCCCGTCTTCAAATGCTTTAAACTCCTTATCGTAAACGTCACGAGATTTTTGCCGTAAAATTTGTAATGAATTTCTTGCGGAAGTTTTTCATGATAAATTTTTGTTTAAGAATTAGTTTCTCGTATTAAATATTTACTATTTATCATTGACAAATTAAGAAATAACTAAATGACATCATAATGATAATGTGATCATAATGAGCCTAAAAAATTAACTCAAACATTTTTATATGCCAACTTTTCGTTTTTTTTTCCTTCAAATTTTAAGAAGTCAAGGTTTTTTACGTCAAAAAGCACCTCTTGGTCGGTATCGCTAGGACTCGCCATTTTCGAGAAAAACGCATTTAAAACTTACGTTGCATAGTATTCAGAATATCATATTTTTATGAAAACTTAGTAGTAGACCTTGAAACAAAATTGACATTATAATTGCTATTGACAACATTTATTTTGTTGTGATAGATTAGTTGCCGTTTTGCTTCCAAATTTTTGGCATTTTTTCAATTTTGGAAAACTTTTCGAACCCTGAGAAAGTCGATATTCATTTTATTTACGGTTATTGCAATGGTAACGCACATGCCGCTGTACGAGGATACCAAAGGTGGTTTCCTGCACGAAGGCTTCCACATTGGAAAGTATTTGTCCGGTTACATAGAAACTTGCTGGAATATGGATCCTTTCAATGTGCTCGAGGACAAGGAAGGCCTATGGAAAATTATGATTATGAGGAAGCGCTAAATAGAATCGAGGAAAACCCTCAAATACCATTAAGAACTCTGGAAACTACTACCAATATCCCTAAATCAAATGTAGGTATACTTAAATAATTTTGGTATATCCTGAGCTAGTTGTTTAGATCAAATTACCTGTAATCAAGTACCTATTAATGTAATGAGGTTTATTTACTATGCAATATGAATTATTTTAAAACATTTTCAAATGGAAAGAATGACTAAGATGCAGGAATTACACCCTTTCCATTATCAGAGGGTACAAGATTTAAGAGACGAAGATTTTCCAGCTCGGGTAGAATTATGTCGTTGGATTCTAGACCACCCAAATGCTTCAAGAAAAATTTTGTTGTCGGATAAGGCAACATTTTCAAGAGGTAAGGTGTTCAGAATCCGAGAGTGGTTCGAAGAACCAACTACAAACATAGGTTTTCCTATAATTTATGGGCAGCTATTATAGGAGATAAATTGATAGGCTCAATTATTTTACCAAATAGACTAACCGGTTGTCATTATTTAAATTTTCTTCAAAATGATCTGGGAGAATTACTAGACGATGTTCCCATCGGCACTCGGCTAGAGATAATTTTCCAACACGATGAGGCACCAGCCCACTCCAGCCAACTGGTGAGAAACTGGCTAGATGATAATTTTACAGGCAGGTCGAGGTGGTCCAATAAACTGGCCAGCGCGATTGCCCGACCTTAATCCTCTGGATTATTATCTTTGGGGAATAGGTGTGATATCATTTATGCCACAGAAATTGATGTCCCAGAAGAGCTTCATAGGCGAATTATCGCAGCTTCAGATCAAGTTAAAGGAAACCGGTTTGAAATTCTTAGATCAACCTAAAATATTAGAAAAAGATCCAGGTTATGCATTCAAGAAAATGGAAACTTCTTTGAACATTTACTCCAGATAAACTAGTATTTTAGTAAGTAGTCGATAATGTTTATTAAATTACCACAATAAATGTTAATGTCATTTCCAAGTATGTCAATTTTGTTTCAAGGCCTACTACTAAGTTTTCATAAAAATATGATATTATAAAAATGTTTGTTAATTTTTCAGGCTCACCCACCCCCCACCTCTCCCCCCCCTAGATGATACGCATTTGACTAGGTAATCAAATTTTTGAATCCATATTTGAATTCAGCATATCAAAATTAGTAGGATCCCAAAGTTTCAAAATTTAATTTTAAACCGTTTCGGAAATAATTAGAAAAAACCATCTTCAGGTGCCCCCCTTTAAAGGGGAGTAGCTCCCTTTAAAGGCGCGTAGCTCCCTCAGGGGGCGTTTATGTTTATAGGAAAAAGTTAGGTTATTTTTGACCAATAAAGACAGGGTTGAGGTTTCGTCCACTAATTTTGGGACACCCTGCTATATAATAAACGCCTTATGCCCGGTTTCTGAAGTACCAGATATCTTATAAATAAAGTTATGAAGCCTCTAAACTGTACATAATCCCAAAATTGGGTTTCTAAACCATTCAACAAAGCTTATCTATTCCATAAGTTATCTAAAGGATATCTTAAGCAAAATGGGCAGATATCTGTCCGATAATATCAGCGCAAGCGTATTATAGTATCGTTTATTATTTTCTGTTGGATTATCTAACCAAACTTTTGTGCTGATACTGTTAATTAAAATATTAATTCTTTTTATTCTAAAAACAATACCGATAATACTAGTAAAATGGAATATTCTAGTTCGTCAAAATCTTCTGATGAGGAATATATCGATATAGTTAGGTATATAGAACACCCAAGACTTTATCGTGAAAGAGAAGATCAATATGCAAAATATGATGATAAAGAATTTCGAGACAGCAAAGCATGCAGCTGCCTTGCAGCAACTAACATTGAATTATCTGGTAATTGATTCCCAAGCTTCAGTCTTTAATAAAATTTTGCATTTGTTCAATCTCTTCTTTTATTCCCGACAATAGGATGTAAAAATTTTGCATGATTTTAAAAAACATGTTCTTGTCAAAACCTGTTGTCAAGTTGCGTACACGTTTGTCTTTAGCTTTTATCTCAATTTTATCCATAGGCAAATTCTTAACTTAAACAATACATCAATAAACACAAACACCTGGGAAGTTCAGTTACCTAACCCATATCAAAATGTAAATAATAATACTTCAGTCCTGAATACCTGTTCATCTAATTAATGTACCGAAAGAAATCCATTTTTAAATAATTGTTATAAATATTATATTATTATTATTGAGATTATTTTAGGTGGCCAATAATAAATATAAACTCATAAAACGGAAAATTTGTCAAATTGCTATTAAAAGTACATAATTTAAACATTACCTCAACCGAGAAAAAAAATACAAAGGAAACGACAGTGATTCGGTGAACGGATAGCTGGTTTCAAGATCTGCTTACGATGCTGTCTTCACTAGTCCTCCATCTATACATCATTTCCTGAACTAACCCTTCTTTGGTTTACGAAATCTTTAAATATGTTTGTTGCTGCTATTTCCACCTACAGTTAGAGTTAGAACTAAGATATCCATTTGATTGTTATTTGGAGTTATTTTTACATTTGGCTTATGTTCGGAAACCCGTATAAAGTTATTGGTTCGACAACTTTATCTATCTAATAGCTATCAATTGAATAACTAGAAATGTTGAGAAACCGGGCATTAATGGTCAAAGTTTTATAACCTATCATTTTCATATTAATAATGACACGATAAAAACGCTTAACTATTTCAAAAGCCAATTAAATGACTTTAGCGAAATACAACATAATATCCGTTCTATATCTCGAAATCCAAGTTTCAACTTACCCGAGTTAGTTTGGGTTAGTTTGAACAATGAACTACATAGTTTGATAAAAAATAATATTATATAGTTGCTTTATTAATATTGTTTGAAGTGTGTCATTAATACAAAATAGACATTATTTACATTTAAGTCTGACTGAAGACATTAGTAGTCAGTGACGTTTGTATATTTATCTACGCCCATGCGGTAATGTATACATTACAACACGCTTTTGCGTGCGGTAAGTACCACATTTGTAATACAAAGGAATAGGTACTATTACTAGTATAAACGTCAGTCGAAGCAAGATATATTCTTCACATTTCACATTTATTTTAATAAAATAGAGAAATATTACTTATTAACATTTATTATATTTATATTAAATTTATAATAAAATAGAGAAATATTACTTATTAACATTTATAATAATAGAAGAAGTAGACATATTTTCTATTTTAATAAAAGGAATCTCGCCCAAAGTGGAATACTCTTTGAATACTGATGTCACCGTTGATTTTAAGCAGCCTGCTGTCGATTCCTGGATCATATTATCCATTCCAGTAATTTTTTTTGCAATCGCAATTTTATTTCCGATCGATTCCTCGACATACCCTTCTGCTACGGTGGATGACTTCCATCCACAGTGACGTTTTAAGGTCACGTGGTCCCCACCTGCATGTGCTAGAAGAGTTGCCGAGGACCTCCTGAAGCTATGACCTATATATGATTCAGGATTTGGTAATTTTAGGAATAATGCTATTTGACTGGGCACTTTTCCGATAGTATTGATCCCAACAACTTGTGACGTGCACTTTCCTTTTTTGTAATATAGAAATAGCCTATTGCTTGCCACCAGAGGGCGCCTCAGCTTCGGGTATTTCTTTAAATATTCCTGGTCTCGACCATAAAGCACGAATTTCCTGGAAGTGTGTGTTTTGGAATCCGGAATACTTATAACAATAATCTCGCCTTGCTCTTCGATGTCATTCACAGTCATTTTGGTCAGTTACTCTCTGTGACATGCTCCGGCAATTCCAACGACGAGAACAACCTATATTATAATAAAACATAACATTAATAAAAGTATTTTGAATGTAAAAACTTCAAAATTCCTACCTTTAGCAGTAAAAATTCATAATCTGATGTTTCAGCAAGGAACTTATAGATTTCTTCTTTTCTGAATACGCTGGATTTCTTGGCCTGGTATCCAACGGATTTCTTTTTAAGAAACGCTAATAACCTCGGGAATTTGTCAATTATTATATTTCTCTTCACAGACAAAGTCCGTTTCAACATAGAGTAATAACACCATAATGAAGACGATTTTTTATCCTTGAAATTATCCACAAAATATGCAATTAGAACATCCGCGTCAATGTCTTAAACTTTTTTTGCGGAACACCATTTTGAAAACATTTCATACTCTTTTTCGTAGCGGGCTCCAGACTTCTGGGGTAATAAATCATTTGTTGCTTCCTTTACCAGCTTTTTGATTTCACTGTCCGAATCGGAATCCATTTTTTGGAGAATATTCGTGCTTCGACTGACGTTTGCTGTTTACTGTGTGTCACATTTATTATAAAAACCCTATAACAACAGTAGGTAACAATTGACGTCAATTTGACAATTTATGGTGGCTTCATTGAATTCGATGATCAAATACCTGTTTTTTTTCTAATTTTAAATCTCATGACTGATGTTATGACCCTATGCACGGGGCGTAGATAAAGTATTGTATATAATACGTGTGGTAAGTTATTACCGCCCTCGAGTGATTGTAAACCTCGCCTCACCGGCTAGGTTAGCAATTTTCACTCGCGTGCAGTAATAACATACTTACCACACTTATTATATAATATACTATTGTAAGAACAAAATTTATTCAGAAAATGGCTGGATTTGTATAATTGTTATGATAAAATTAACAAAAATATCGCTTTATCTTAAAGAGTATTTCAGAGAAAATATCAACAATGAAGAATTACCGATGAAACAATTTTAACCAAAATTAAAAGAGAATAGAGTCAGGTAAGCAAAATAAATGTCGCTCTGTAACAAAATAGATATCTACAGTTACCTACAATTCGTAGCATATACATTAGGAAAGTGAACTTTAAGCTCAGTAAATCAGGTGCCTAATTAATTGTACACGTATTGGTAGAAATAATAAAATTGTTTGTACATCAGAAAATGCATCTTGATGCATAGAAGGCCCAAATATCATAAAGATATCTACCATAGTATGACAGTTATTATACAAAATAGATTTTTCCTGAAAATTTTACCACCCATTCATGTATATGAAGTTTTTCTCTTAAAATAGATCCAGGAATCACCCCCTTTAATATTAGCATGTCATTAAGGAACACCCACACCTTCATTTACAAGCAAACAAAGAGCCGGGATATTGACAAGCCAGAGAGGCACGGGAAATCAGAGTAAAGTTAATAAAATATTAACAAAGATTCAGTATAGCTAATCATTTAAAATGAAAGCTACTGAATTTACCGAACGGGCCAAATGGGGAAATTACCATAATTTGTTACATAAGAAATTACAAATCTTACATTCCGCTAAATAATTATACTATAATTTATAAAAAATGATAATCACGATACATCCACAGACAACGCCACTAGCTCCTCCTTTCCGCTCCCAGTTTCTATGCACTCACTTAAATAACTAATTGTATTTATCAAATGATCCAGAGTTTCAATAACATTTGTGTTGGTTATGTAGGTACATATGTATGTTTAGTCTCATTATTAAATATTTAACTGATAATAATTAACAAACGTTCGCTAATAAGTCGGTGATGACTTTGTTCTAATAATTTCTTCTGAACACTACGATAATTTTGTGGTAAGCAGTAATGTAAAAACCGGTAAAAAGTACCTTTGTCTCTTTAATCATTACAAATCTTGTGTAGAAAATGGCACTTTATATATACTTTCTATTACTACGATGTTTCATTTTGACGCAATCCTAGCCATTTGACCTACAAGTATTTATAAACAGTCTTGTGGAAAATGTGGCTACAAACCAGTGCTAACCATTTTTGGGATTTTAACTAGGAATTTTTTACAATGCTAGCAAAATTTGCTACAACATTTTTCCAGCGTTTATTTGAAATAAGTGATTATCAGATATGTAGCTTTTATTGTAGGCAAACTTCGTAATTTGTAACCTGCCTTAAGCGTTAGATGCCAAATAATATGTAACCTTACTTGCGAATTGCTCATTAGGCGGTCCATATGCCAGGTTTACTCAGCGGATTCAATTTTTTAAAAGGCGTGGGTCGAAGAGTTGGCAGATATCGTAGGGCGCCACTAAATTTTTTTACAAGAAATTTATCAATGAATATTGATCCTTTAAAGTAGGGTAGTACAATTTAGAAAAATACTCAAGATATGTATATCAAGAGATTTAGAAATTAAAGGTATTTATTTAATTAATTCGAGATTGTGGAATTAGAAGATAATAATTTGATTATTTTTTTAGATCTAACCATTACCAACAAAAATGATATTCATGAATTTTCAATTTTCCATAAACCCTCACACACAGATACGGTTATGAATAATTGTAGAAATCTAATCATCCATATTCTCATAAAATGGCAGCTTTTAATTCATTTCTACATAGACATTTAAAGGTTTCATTATCAGAAGAAAATTATAAAAAAGAACTTAATATCATTAAACAGGTTGCAGTCAATAACGGATACAGTGTTAGTATAATAGATAATTTATTAAAGAAAAAATCTTATGAAATGGCTATAAACTTAGTTTATCCAGCAACCAATAATACATCTGACCAAAAATTAAAATCTATTACATATGCAGGCCCGATTTTCAAACGTATTTCCAAAACCCTCTCCAAAAATAAGATAAAAACTGCTTTTAGAACCAATAACAGTTTAGGCAAATTTATTAAAAATAATAAATCCAAATCAAATAAACTTGTCCAATCAGGAATTTATTTACTAGAGTGTGGTTCTTGCCCAAAAGTATACATAGGACAAACAGGTGGATCTTTCAAAACAAGAGTTAAAGAACATGAATGTAGTTTCCTAAAAATCAATACCAACTCGCATTATGCTTTACATTTAAATTCAGAAAAACACAAATTTTCCAAAGATTTTAAAATATTACATATAGAGAACAAATCCAAAAAATTAAATTATTTGGAAAACATGGAAATTAATGAAAAGAAAAAGTCAGGTCTATTATTGAATGAGCAATTAGATACTAAATACTCCCCATTGTTAAATTTATACACATAATGACTTAATGAACATTGCTGTTGTCGTTACTCTCTACCTTCCTTCAATAGCAAATATTAATAGCAAATATTAATAGCAAAAACACTTGCCCATATTGTGTACCTAATATTAGCTGGAATTTCCATACCTTTAGGTTTATGGTATCCTTTCTGTTACCTACTTAGGATATTTTACTATATTTTTGCACAGTTGTAGTTAGTCCGTTTGAAAAAGGCAGGGTGTGCCGAAACAGGGTTTTGTTAAAGTAAATTGTGGAAATTTAAAACCTTCGTGTTTTCCTTTAAGATTTTGCAATGAATTTCCATGAAGTATCAGCTAGATCAATCGATTTGAGTCAGATGAAGGTATATTCGATAAATCTCATAACTGTAAAGGTGAAACAAGTAGTTTTCATAACAATAACAATATAAATTCTCCAAGCGAGGTAATATCAGGTATTAAAATTACGGTAAGAAAAAATAAAACAAGTGATTAGCATAACTTTAGCTACAAAAAAATCACTGCCTTCTAAAATTTCTAAATTAAATTATGACATTAAAGAAAATAGATCGATATGATATAACATTTGAACTAAAGAGTTATCAGCATGTTAATAAGACAACTGAGGCAAGTAATTACGTACTCATGAAATTAAATGATGATATGAGAGAGAATGGATCGGTATGAGATTATAGTTGAACTAAATTCAATTATCAGCAAGTTAAGGAAACAAATGTGGCAAGTAATCATGTGACTTACGGTAATAGCATAACATTAAGGTAAATGTGCGCAGTACAAAAGGGTTAAGTCAACTAATTACAATCCACACTAAAGATTTTAGGCGTTTCTAAACCAAACTATGGTAATAACGAGAACAAATTTGAGTTGAGATAATACTAGACCCAATGTCATTTATCCGCCGGGTAATAAACTAAAACGGTCATTATCTGTAAACGAAAACAAGAAATAAGGATCCTATACACGATATAAACAGCAAATGACCTACCGTCATTTGATTACATATTCATTAAATAAAATGATACATAGCGGTAAGAAACACACGATAATCAAACAAATCCTTTACAGCCATTTCATTATATATTAATTAATGAAAATGATATGTAGCGATAAGAAATATTTGATAATCAAGCAAATAACCTGCTGGATTTGATTATATATTCATTCATTAAAATGATATATAGCAGTAAGAAACATACGATAATCAGGTAAATGACCTGCAGTCATTTGATTATATATTCATTAATTGAAATGAGAGATAACGATAAGCGATATACGGTAATTCAGACAACTGACCTACAGGCGATAATTATAAATTAATTAATTAAAATTATATATAACGATAAGTGAGATACGGTAATTCAACGAAATGACTTACAGTCGTTAATTACAAATTCATTAATTAAAATGATAGATAACGCTAAGCGATATAAGGCAATTTAGGTACTTAAAAAATTAAATTTAATTTTATTTTATTCTGGACGAGTTGTAGATACTGGTGCTGCCTGGAAGTAAGTCTTCACCATGTTACGTCACCCAGACAAAAAAAAACCTTGGTATGGCTAACTGACGGCTGAATTAGCTAGGTACCTGTCAAGCAGGTTCGAACACCTGGAGTAAGGTCGCGAGGAGTAAGGTAGCGAGCGTATCGATAACACAAATTTACCAGTAAAAGGAGAAAATCGTAATATTGTATTCAGTCACATTTGCAACGTTACAAATTCTCTAAGCTTAATTTATGTGCTCATAAATTCAATAGGGTAGCAAAATATAGCTGTGCTTGAAGTGTGTGAAGGTAGTATTAAAATATATAATGTCAATCTGTACAGGGTCCCAAACAGCTGACATTAATAATTTATTTTAAAGCCTTAATGACTCCTCCACTATGAGTGTTTGAAATGAAATGTAAGTACATGTTGAACCTTTGAATAATATCTGAGCTCTTCCAAATATATCGTTTTCTTATGGATTCGGCAAAGATATTTTAGTGAAAACAATATTAAAATATTTAAAGCACACTTGAGCGGAGAGATCTGACAGAACGTGTTCCACGCTTCGGATATCCTCTAGGGATTTCATGTATTTTCAGGCTGTTTCTAGCACTATATTGGCATGCCATTTCCTTCTAAAAATAATTACAATTTATGCACAAAATGGATTAAGGCTCTGGATAACAAAAGGAATAATATGTCTTCGAAAAATTGTTTTGGAAAAAGCTTGTAACCAAAAGTAAATATAATAAATACACTTCTATGAATTACATAATATAATGAAATGTTTGAAAGCAGCAAAGGAAATGTACAAAAATAATAAGTTTTTAATTGGATCACAAACCGAAGGTTGTCAGGATGATTATAAATAATAATATACGAAATAACGAAGGAATGAAAGGCAATTGCACTATAAAATATCGATATAGGATTATCGTAATATTTAAGAATGATATTGTAAATTGTTTTAATCAATATTATATCGATCTTCCCAATAAATATATACATAAAAATTTGGATTTTGGATATATATTGTTTAAAACACTTCAACGTATTATTGATTAATAATTGTATTTCGGTATTGTTAAGCCATGGGAGTGGCCGATCCAATGTATTATAAGAAAATCTGAATAATAAATTTGATGAACTTAATAAGACTTTTGATTTTGTTGATCACTAGGTACTCCTGGAGTAACTTTTTTTAATGAGAATTTAGGACTAAACTTCTCGGATGATTAAAGTCCCATCGTCTGATCGACATTAACCGATAAAAAGTGATTGCGCTGGATCTGATTAGTAAGAGATTGCCTGTAGAATATTTCAGCGATCTGTTCTGAGCCCTTTTATTTTCTTTCACTATTCTACATCAGAATTCTCCCTAACCAACTAATGCGTTATTTGAATAACTTCTACATGTAATCTCTAGACTGACTTTCAAATTGTTTGGTCATGTATCTAACGCTAGAGAATGTGCACAATACGTTCTCTCCAGTAGAAGAAATGCTGATTCGGCCGCCCAAAAGTAACCGATGAGATTGCAGAGCAGGTACAAACGAAAGACTATAAGCCCACTTGTAAGAAAAGCTTACGAGTTATATATTGGTAGCTTAGTTGGAGATCGAGGCAAAGCTTGGGTTCCCAAAATGTGTTACAGTACTTGCTCTAGAGCCTTTAGGGGTTGGTTAAATGGTATTCGCAAAACTATGAACACTATGATTTGGCGGTAACCTCAGAGACACGTTGATGATTGCTATTTCTGCTCGGTTTTCTGGTAAAAGCAACCATAAAATTGACTCTGAGGGTTAAAGCATATCTGTCCCTAAGCCTCTGGAAAAAATACAAAACAGACTCGGCAGTAGATGACATAGACAATTTTACACGAAAACCCACTACAAGTTTTCAGGAGGAATGTAGTAGCAGCCCATTTTGTATATCAGAAATAAGAACTCCACGATTTTATTCATGATTTGGATCTTCCCAAAATAAAGGCACAGTTCCTAGCATATCGACTGCAGCACTGGAATCCGATACAAGAAGAGGTGATCATTTCTATGTATCGAAAATGGGCGTCTAGGCTGGCAGTATTTTTTGCAACAAGAAATGACTTTGTTTACTGTCACGAAATGTCAGGTTTAGTGAACGAATCTGGTATTTCGTAGAAACCTATAGAGTGGAGACTGCTTATTGATTCTTCGAATACGAGTTTAGAGCCAATGATTCTATCGTTTGATTTAAATTAACGATCATGTCTTTCTGTGGATTAGAAAATATGAAGGAGAAATACGAAAACATGCGTATATTACTTCAAAGCAATAAGTAACAAGATCATAAATAGAATATCTGTGCCGATTTAAAAGTGGTTGCACTACTTGCAGGATTGGCAAAGTGGGTACACCAACTATGGTTTTTTAGGCGCTAACAGAGCTAGAAGCCAACGTTATGTAGTTAAGCAACGGTCGAAACCTGAACCAGCTGGGGGCGGTCTAAAAACGTCCTTAATGAACCCTTAGTTGAGCAGTGTAACATCTATTTAGAGGAGGAAATGTTTTCTTTTATTTAAATGAGAAATGCTCGCGTATATGTGAAACAAGGTTTAAAGAAGTTTTCAAAGGTAGTTATTTCGAAATTGCATTTTAGGAAAAAGAAAATAAGATATGGATCGCCTTATAAAATGTGTGTGCTATTTAAATTTTGTAATTGCCTCAATGCAAAGAAATTGTTCTTAAATGCAGCTAAAACCAATTTTGTGAGGTTTACATCTCAAACTCCTTCATGAAAGAAGCTAATTTACTAAAGAATAACAGTAAATCACTACAAGTGGTATCACTCATTATCAGAAGGGCTGGCCCCTAACGGGCCTCGCACTTAGACCACAAATTGGGCCCGTTATGCCCCAGTATAAGTGGTATTGTCTTAAATTTTGGGTGTTTATCTGGATAATAAGCGCCTTGCTGGGATGTACACGTGAATGACTTTTGTAGGAAAATGACAACTATATCATATGCTATATATAGATTAAAACAAATAAGTAGAGTAGGTACTTCGTATTTGAATTATTTTGCTCAGTCCTATAGACATGCGAAATATGGATTGATCTTCTGTGGAAGTTCTTTCCCCTTGCTTGCCGAATATATAACTGGACCAATTACTGGAGCGTGCAGCCTAACTAGATGTCGAACTTGGTTTGGGAAGTATACAGTCTTAATGTTTCCAATATTATATATGTATTGAAAGGGCTTTTGATGGAAGAAA